>PVJA010009137.1:0-17338 GCA_004027025.1 Myocastor coypus | reverse complement strand
TTCTCCTCTTTGGTGCCCCGACTCCTGACCATTGACTAGTCTACCAAGATCGCTCTGAGTATCAATTCTATCTTTCAAGGGCTTCACCTCCAGCACGGCCTGTCCACAGGATTCATTAGCACGCTTTGCGCTTCACAAACACATGATTTTTCTCCCAGGTCCTCTGAGCTACCACCCAAATCTGTGTGCTTTAGAGGCTGTCTTCCTGATACATGGATGAGAGCCTCATACAGAACAAAATCCAGAACACCGGAGAACTGAGATCACACCTATTGTCTCCCCTACGTATTTTATCAACGTAGATGAAAATATTCTCATAGAACCAGCTCTTGTGTGAACCCGTATGGCCTTATACTCACACTTGAGGGGGTGTCCAGCCCATAGATCACCTGGCGATTGCTGTCCACATGGCTATTAAGTCCATAAAGAAAAGAGTTACTATGGTTCCCAGGCTCATCCTTCATTTCCGTGTAAAAGGGCACCATTATGAGGTGGAGTAGTCTTGACTTAAGAATCCATAAAAATAGTAGCTTGTGGGCTTGTAATTCCTTTGTGACAATACTTCCTGTCATTAAAACCACAGTATGTTTTAGCCAAACCTGCCCAGGAGTAGTTCTATGATTTCTGTGTTTCCTAGCGTCACTTCACTCCATGCAATGTACATACGGATGTTAGCATTCATGTATGTGGCCAGAAACATGAGTTCATTTCACAGTTTAATAAAACTTTAACAAAAACATATTTTGAGTGTTCTATGCCAAGGACTGTTCTACAAGACATACCAGGGAATGAAGAGATGAAAATTTGTGTCCTAGTGGAATTTATATATTCCTGGTATTACCTACAATTACTTTCCACATTAAAAATGGGTTACCCTTTAATTTTCCTTTCATGTTATTTTTGGTTAAACTAAATATATTTTGAATGATCATTTCAAGTTTGATTTTCCAAATTCAACTCTATACCACTTCTTGGAGCTCTCATTTTCAGTTTTAATTTTTCCTTTTTCTTCATGTTTTTTAAAAAATATTTTTAAAATTGTTTTTAATGTATTTGGTACAGGGTCTCACTATGCAGCTCAGACCCCTAGTGAGCCTTCTGCTTTCAACCTCCCCAGTGCTGGGATTCCAGGTGTGTGGCCAGCTCAGTGCGCCCAGGGGTGGGGCCTGTGTGGCATGTGGTGCTGAAGCGATTCCTGTGCTTGCCCAAGCAGGAGCTGAGCCTGCTGAGCTATCTCACCAGCCCTTAATACCAGGTTTGATGGAAAAACTGAAACTAGTTAATGAATATTTGCTTAGCTTTGTATTGAAATAGAAAAATAGTTCTAATAAATCAAGGAAATCAACTCACTTTTTAACCTCCTGATGTTCTATGAACAATCTATGGCTAATATTTGGATATTTCGGCTGTATTAAGATGAGCATGAATGATTAATGACTATCAAGTACTGAAGCACAGTGGGTTAGAAGCAAGCAAAGGGCAGCTGCAGAGATCGATCATAGATGCAAATCAAAGGAGGGCTGGCCAAATAGCTCAGTGGACTAAAGTGCCTGCAAGCAGGCACAGGGGCCACGGGTTCAATCCCCAGGCCTGCCATGCTGGCCCTGCCGACCACCACAGGTATGCTGAGATGGCGATTGAGACTGGGCATGGAGGTGCCAGCCTGTAATCCCAGCTCTTGGGAGGCTGAGAACAGGCAGATCACTACGAGTCTGATCTAGTGGTGAGACCCTGAGCACCCTGTACACCCTTCCTTAAAAAAATACAAAAGAAAATCAAATGAAATACACTCTGAGAAAATTCCTTTCCTGAAAATTTTTGAATATAGAATCAGCTATAAAATTAAAGTAAATAAAGAATTGTGGAAAAGCATGATGATTTCTCTGTCAGAACTGAAGTTTTCACTAAATATGTCAAGAAAAAGTTTTCAGAAGAAAGAATTGCCCAGAGTAATCAGAAAACATCTTCACTGTGAAGTATTTGCCAACATGTCCTCTTCTTTGGTAAACTTTTTCACATATTTATAAGCATCTAATAACTAGATTTTATCACTCAGTATTCGAGAGATACAAAGTAAGCCAACGCTGAGATTCCACCTCACTCCACAAAGAATGGCTATCATCAGGAAGTCAGCCAGTAGCAAACGCTGGAGGGGCTGTAGGGAAAAAGGAGCCCTTCTCCACCGTTGTTGGCCATGAAGACTGGTGCAGCCCCTGTGGAAATCAGTGTGGAGCTTCCTCAAAGTCCAGGACTGGAGGTTCCATTCAAGCCAGCCATTGCCCTTGTAGGTATTCTTTTTTTTTTTTTTTTTTTTTTTTCAAAAGAATGGAAAACACTGTACCACAGTCATTTATGTGCATGCATGTTTATAGCTGCACAGTTTCCAATAACTAAATGTTGGAAACAACCCAAATGCTCATCAACCAAGGAATAGATAAAAAGATCCCAATTATTATTGCCATTGTTTTATTAATTAACTAATTTTATTTTAAGGCAGGATCGAGGGCCCTGGGTGTTCAGGTTCTCACCACTTGATCAGACTCATAGTGATCCTCCTGTTTACAGCCTCCCAAGAGCTGGGATTACAGGCACGCCACCACCACACCCAGCCTCAATTACCCTCAGACCACCCTGGGGACGTGGCCAGCACAGCAGGCTTGGGGACTGAACCACCGGCCGCTGCACCTGCTTGTAGGCATTTTTAATCCGCTAAGCTATTTGGCTGGCTCCAAGATTTTTGAAGAAAACCAACATTTTCTTTTGCAGAAGTCTCAAAACTATGGATGACAGTGAACTGTCTAGAGAGAGAGGGTGCCTGATGATGTTTGCCACAGGACCTACCACAGGGAAAAATGAGTGACAGAGACCAAGACTGTGGATGGCACCCGGGGCAGAGATGCACAAAGCGCAGTTATTTTGGAAAATCCTAATGTGTGTGTGGGGGGTGAGACTTTGCCTCCCCCCCTTTTTTTAAATGCAGACACAGGATTTTAGAAAACATCTTTATACTTTTATCATTTATATAATTTTTAGAAACTCATGACACGAAATCCATTTCTATCTGTCTCTTTTTTCTGCTATCCCTTTTTGCCTTTATCCAAAAAAATTCAAAATCCATTTCTATCTGTATATCTTTTATTCTGCAATCCTTTTTTTGCCTTTATCCAAAAATTTTAGCTGTATTCTATGTTTATGCACCCAAATATGAACATGTTGTATTATTATGTGTTGTATTATTTTAATTATACTACCCCCCCGCCCTGAAAAAAGCCACTAGGGAAACAATTCTCAGGATAAACTTATATACTATTGAAATTAAGCTTAAAATACAGAAAGTCTTTGAGATGCTTCAAAAAGTGAGTCAGATCAGTTACTGAGTAAGTAACATGAGCTGTACGATTAAATTTAACCTGCATTTTTCATAATGCTGAAATTTGAGTTTGTATTTCAATTTTTTCCTAAGATGCAGCATCTCTTCTCTAAGATGGGAGATGTGTGTGTGTGTGTGTGTGTGTGTGTGTGTGTGTGTGTGTGTGTGTATTTCTTCTAAGTAGAGTTTATGATTTCATAGCTCTTAGGGGAAAAACTTATGCCTTTCTTTAACCCAGGCCATTATGTTAGGAGATTCTGTTTCTTTTTTTTGTTGTTGTTGTTCATTTGTTTGTTTTGTTTTTGTTTTGCTGTTTTTTGGAGGGGTTTTGGAGATAGCTCAGTGGAATAAGAGCTTGCCTGGCAAGTGCAAGGGCCTTGAGTTCAATCCCCGGTTCCGCAAAAACAAACAAACGATGTCTTGATTTTTGGAGATCCCATTTTGAATTGGAAACATAGAAGAAAAGAAGATGTGAAATATAAAATTTGAAAATTTGGTACAAAAGAGTCTTCATTTTTGTTTCAAAGTCTACTGCTATAAAATCATTTGTACTTATCCTAGTGAGTGTTAACACTGAGGAAACATGTGCTGAGACGTTAGCTCGGTTAACAGTTTCCACTGGACTTTTGACTTGGATAAATTCCCACTCATGGTCATCTTTTCTGTCATATTTCCATGAAGGAAATAAAGCACAGAAAAGAGGTACAGAGCTACAATTTTTTCCATCTTTGCACAGCACATTAACTGACTCCGCCCCCCCCCCTTTGTATATTTGGTACAAGGTCTCACTACACAGATCAGAATTGTGGCGATCCTCCTGTTTTCAGCCTCAGCAGTGCTGGGATTACAGGCGTGTGCTACCACACCCTGATTCTGTCACTGGCTCAGCGGATCTGGGGGTGGCACCAGCGAGGCATGCAGGACTGGAGATCGAACCCTGGTCCTTGTGCTTGCCAAAGCAGGAGCTTAGTCCACTGAGCTATCTCACTGGCTCACAAAATTGGGTTTTGACGTAAGGGAGCCAAACTCTGAGTTCCAAGTTCTTATCTTCGCTGCTATGCTGCCACATATGTTAGGGAAATTTACAAAATTTGAAGAAAATGTTTCCATCATTTTGTTTTTACATTTGATAAGTCAAAGTCAAAAATCATTTGATAGGGCCGTACATCAAAGTCAAATAAATCTATGATCTGTGCTGTTATCTAAAAATCAACTCTGAAAAGTCTGATTCTCCGCAGATAAGAGTGCTTTGTTTCTGTTTTGACTTCTGTCGTACTGTAGAAGATGTGCTGAACTGTTTCGTTCCTGGTAGGTGAACTATAACAGACTGAAACTACTAATAAAGTAAGCTGTTTATCTGATTCAGTTTGTGTCACTTGATGTCATATTTACAGCCCATTCAGTGCAACTCTTTTTTGCAGAGGTCAAGATTTTAGAGTATAGTCTTTCACTAGCTGCTTACTGAAAATCTGCAGGCATACATAAGATACCTCTAATTCTCATTTGCTATATGCTTTAGTCACGTAAACATAATTAGGAACTGTGACTGCATCATGAATCTGACAATACACTGGAAACAGAGGTCATTAGAGGTTAAATGTGTAGGAGAACTGATACATGTAGCATGTAGCATGATATACTCCATAGAACATGCTTTACATAAGAAAATTCCATGTCTTCCTAGCAAATGATTCTCAAGCAGTCTCTGTTTAAAAATAATTTACCTGGTGCACTTGAAATGACCCCGAGATCATAAGCAGCTCTCTAGGACATGGGATAGTCAAAAGCATTAATGACCAGTGAACTTGGTTTTACTCCATGAGGGAATCAATTTGGACAGCATGCACAGTTTGGAGTAAGTGTTATAAATAATGAACACTGAACTGAATCTGTCTTATTTTCCTGTGTCAATGGCGCCTCTACATGCTGTTGTCAACAACTGGCTCAAGTTGCAAAGAGACCCCAGAAGCAGTACAGGAAGGCATAGTTTTTAAATGAATCCATATTAGGGAAAAATGCTCTTCCTTTGTGTCACTGTTCATTTCCTGTACTGAAATATGACATAGATGTCGCTATAGGTAAGAAATTATGACCTGCCCAGTGGCTTTTTTTTCCCCCACCAAAACCAACCTCCATTACTTAGAGCCTCTATACTGCAGGTGTTTCATTTCACACGTATTAAACCTAAGCCTACACACACAGCAAAAGATTCTAGGACGATCACAACTTTTCTAGTTGTTGGCATCTTTGCCACTGAATTGTCTGAATCTTCTTTGCGTCAGCTTTCTACCTCTGTGACAAGGTCCTGTGAAATGGGACACAAGCCATGATGTCTTTCAATCTTTTATTATAAACATCTCCAAAATGGGGACAAAAACTTGTTTGATTTTTATATAAGCTAAATGAATCTTAAATGGTAATAATCTGTGGTGAAAAGCATTGTTAAGAAACAAAATACATTCTTGAAATAATTTCCTTCCATGTCAGGTTCACTGCATAGTTCCCATAACTTCACTGCATGTATCTGTTTATTTATTTTTTGCTTTGGTCATGACTGGTATAATAAAATCTGACTGCAAGTTTATATCTATCATAAATGTAAAATCGACTGCAACTCATTCTGAAAGTGCTGCCAAATAGAAGGCAATAGTGTGTGACGGCAGAAAGCTGGAGAGAACAAGGCACCGGGGCCAGCCGGCGTTTGAGGGAGCAAAGGGAAAACCACGATTTATTACAGGGAGCACTTGCTAAATATTTTTGTTAGAATAAAGTAAAAGGCAGCGAAATCCCAGGGAGAATTCTCTTTGCGCTCAACCCAGTGGAAATACCATCCAGGGGCACTTTATGTGGTGAGCTGTTTACCTGTAGTGCCAGCAAGGTCACTGCCAGTTTGTGTTAATGGCCATGCTGGGGACGTGGGGAGGCGTTAGAGCTGCCTTCCCCTCTTCCTCCTGCCGCATCATGACTCGATGCACACTGACAAACCACGGTGAATATGTTTTTTTTCCAAAATACAGATGGAGCAATTAATTTTCTTTTTTTTTTTTTTGGTCTTTTTGAGACAGGGTCTCACTGTGCAGTTCAGGCTGGCCTTGAGCTTACTTTTGTAGCCCAGGCTGGTCTCGAACTCACACTGATCCTCCTGCTTCAGCCTCCCGAGTGCTGGGATTACAGGCATGTGCCACAGAGGAATTACTTTTCATCACGCCTCTATTTTAGTTGTAATAAACACGTGGAATGCACGGAACGTGGCAGGAAAGAGGTTCTAAATATTCTATAATGAAAATGGAACTATATTTTGAAGTGGCACTCCAAATTTTGAAGGGAATGATCAGCGGATGCTCTGTGAATTTTCTTGCAAAGGCATTGTTTGCTTACCTTGCTGCAAAAAGCACAGAAATCGTTTTTAAATACAGTAATGACTTTTTTGTTCACCTAGAATATGGTATCAGAATGTAGAGTAATGAAATGATTTAATACTCAATAGTTAAGCTCTAGTGAAGATTTGTAATTTGCATTTATCAATATTATTTATCATTCAGAGCAGAAATGTGAGCGTGTAGGTATATTGGCTCCTGAATGCATGTGTTGACTAGAGTGTCGTGGACATATTCATGTACCTTAAAGTAAGAATAGATCAACGCATCTCTTTTACACTGCTTATATTTAAGTAGAATAAATCATACCCTCCAAGAACAAATGACATTCCAGTATGTTAGGGCAGGACATGCTCACAATTGGCATATATGTATATATTAAAAATTTACCACTTCAGTCCTGGAACACCAATTTGGTTCTGATATTGAGATCAGCAATATATTAATAACCTGTTGGAGAATCAAGAAATTTCAGCTTGATATTAAAGCCCAGTGCTGATTTCTTCACTTTCCTTCGTACTTTAACTCGTCAAAACGTTACTGAAATCACTGGGAAAGCAGAGAACATGAAGAAGCCCTTCCGTGCTGCATCAGCTCGCATGGACAATATTTTAAAACTATCTTTAGAAAAAGATCAAAAGAGCTGAGTCCAGCGACAATTCTCCCTGCCAACTTCCTCTATTCTTGCTTTTCTTTTTCTCTTTTAGTAACTCATCTCTAAAACAGCTACCCTTAAAAAAGGGAATCATCGCAGGACCTCCAGACAGAATTTTAGCAGGCTGACTAGATGTGTCATTTAATTAGGAGACTGGATCAGACACCCATCTATGCTTTTCATATAAGATCACTCTATTTGGTGTCTATTTACACAACTTTTGGGAATGACTTGGATTATAAATGCATTACAAAGGAGTCCCTCAAATTTGAATTTGAATACAAACAACTATTATCTAAATCACAAAAATTAGATTCAAACAAATTCCATTTATAAAGTACACGAGTAAAACTCGGCAATAAGCAGGGTGCAAGTAAACTGCACTTGCAAACTTACAATTATAAATAATAATGGTCACAGGGTGGGGAAATTAAAATTCATATAGAACATTTTAGCTGACATTTGCAACCTTTTTTATTATCAAAACTTTTGCAAAACTGGCGTAGAATAATTTTCAGTTAATAAAGATGCTCTAAGAACAAGTGGCATACAGAAGTGGCACAGTGAGCCTACATGATTTAAAGATGTTATAATGATCTCTGTTAGAAAGCTCAGAGCTATAGTACCCCAAACTGTTTTTTACAGAAAACGATGCTAGTTTCAGAAGTGTGGCTGAATGGGTACAATTCTCAAGTTACATGACGCCTCTTATTTTCCCATCTTTTAAGGTAAAAGTTCACATTTTCCTACATGTTGATCTCTACATAGTAATGATAAGGGTAATATTCTAAGCACTTTAGATGTGTCACTGAATTCTGGTTCTATTTATTCTAACTTCAATAATGCAGACAAACTGAGGCATCTTCTGCAAACTTCAGTGACAGATATTCTCACGCCATATGCAAACCAATGATTGGCAACTAGGTTAAGCAATTTTTAAAATTCAAATTATTAATTTATCATTAGGTTCACTGGTGAAGGTGGCATATTGATGAAAAAAGGTTTAGCTTTTGACTAAAAACTGGCATTCTTAGACAAAAATTCTGCTGAAAAATTCTCATCACATTCTCTGTGGAAGACATATTTAAAGGATTCTCCACATCACTAAACTAAGGTTCAGTGCAGCCCACAGAGGAGAATTATGCTTTATTGCCTGATACAGAAATTCTTCAGTACCTAGAACTATTTCTTAAAAGAATATGTTGGTTCCAAGCACTTCCGACTACTTTCAATCTATTTGTTTCTAAATCAACCCATTTGAAAAATAAAGGGTGCTCATAAATTGACTGAATTGTTTAACTTTTAATTACTTATTTAATTAACTTTTAATATCCACATATTCAGAACCACTGCAGACTACTTTGGCTACTCTGTTGAACTTTATGGCAAATGCCTTTAATGGATCTCACAAGCATTGTGAAATTTAGTTGTCAAAGATGGATAGAAAGTGATGTCATATTCCATAACAAATATGCTAAAAATTACTAGGCTATTGGACTGTTGTACTCATGTGATTTGTATTGTATTGAGTTCCTTTTTATCAGCCAGATTATTGCCTGGCTCCTACTAAGTTTTCATTTTCTCTTACATTCCAGGGAGATAAATTTCATGTGCCTTAGGATTCTATTGCTAACCCCAAATTTCCAGAAGTTAGTAAATCAAATATTTCCTACTGTTTTTTTAAATTTAATAACTTGAGCTTAAACTATTTGAAATTATAAAATAAAAAGGTAGAATAGCCTTTAGCAACTCACTAGTTTGTAAGATAGTGTGGGATTACTTAGGTAATTGCAAAAACTATTTCCTAAATCTTTCCCACAAAAAGAACTAAAAATCCTTCAAGGCAAGAATTGTTAGGTTGTAAACGTGCAAGAAGGTAGTGACTGTGAAACCTGGCTGGTAGTCATGCACTGTGCTACGCACTTTACATCCCTTAGCACTCATCTGCTTTCCATGGCAACCTCGTCGTGTACAACCAGGTCCCAGTTACAGCCGAGGAAACAGGTAGAAACGTCTCTTGCCCATGGTAGCTGGCAGAGACAGGGTTGAAGGGTAAGAATTGGACTCCACCGTCTACTTCTTAATCATGCTGAAAGGAATCTGACATCTTCCCAAGAGAAGAATGGCAGGCCCCGTGGGATGGCTCAGTGGTCTAAAGTGCCTGCTTGGGAAAGCTTAGGCAGCTTCAGGGACTATAGTTCGATCCCCAGCACCACATGCTGTGCCAGCCCTGCACTTGGGGCGGGCTGAGCCAGCCATAAAAATGAGTGAATAGACAAACAAAGGTTCTGAAACAAGAAAAAAATAAATAAATAAAAAACCAAGAGAAGGATGGCAATCCCGACTGCTTTATGAACATTTATAAACAGCCAAAGCAGATGAGAGCAGGGAGGACCTTGGAGTTGGAGTAGGCCCTCAAGCAGGCCACTGGTCTGCAGGGTCTCCCTGAGGCCCAGTGCTACCACCACTTCTCCAAGGAGCAATCAGGGACCTACAGGCCTGGGGAACACGGAAGGAGTTTGGTGCACTCCATGACATGTAAGTATGTATTTTGAAAGGGAAAAGTGATATAAAATGAAGAATTTATATTAATTGAATTTTTGTTATTGTTGTTGTTCAGCATCAGGAATTGAACTCAGGACCTGGAATTCTTCTATTTTATTTTAATATTTATTTATTTATTTTGATACAGGGTTTTGCTATACAGTTCAAATCATAATGATACTCTTGTTTTAGCTTCCATAGTACTGGATTTATTGGTGTGTGCCATCATGCCTGGTTTTGGGGCTGGCATGGCCTGCCTGGGGTTGTGGGGGCTCCCATGGAATGTGGCCAAACTCACATTCCAGGGATTGAACTCAAGTCTTTGCACTTACAAGGCAGGTGCTTGGATGCTGAACTGTCTCCCTGGCCCATACTGAATCCTTTAATATTTATTCAGTGTTAGCATTCTGCCATGAATTTCTTCTGTCTTCATTTTGACATAAATTAACCTGAATTCAGTACTGTAGTGGAAAAAGACACTGAGCAGAATCTACCTGGAAGAATCTGGCTAATTCTTCCACTGAGTTTTGAATTTGATGTGCCAACATTCCATAACTTGTTGTTGTTAAGATTTTCATGTTCTGGATGACCAGCCAGTACATTTAAGGTATAAGAATTCAATATGTAGTAATGTACATTTTCTATTTCATATTTTAAAATTATGAATTTTGTTCATCTGGATCTATGTGAGTAATAGATATGTATATATACATATGTGTGTTACTAGAAAATCTATTTTCAAGGTCTCAAAAACTGAAGTCACTCTAATTCTAAGAAAATGCACTGGGATAATTATTTCTTGAATCTTCATGATGCAATCAATACAATCAGGCTTGATTCGTTAGTGTTTTGGGTATTGAGAATATAAGCAAATTACTAGACTGTATTTGTATTTTAGGTTGTCACAGTTCCGTGATGACGAGTGGAAATTTAAATGACCAAAAGTAATTATGCAACTGTAAAATACACGTGTGGATGCTGTATATTCTTCATACTACAGAGTTTGGAAGAAAAATAATGTGCTAATACCTTCATGGGTATGACAATAGGCTTAAAATAATCATAGAATTCTAGTTTGCACTGCTTTTTTAAGCTTTTTTGAGATTCAAGACATAATAGTTAAAAATTTGCATCATTTTACTGTATTCACTTTAAGTCTTTGTTACATAATTAAAAAGGTAAATTTTAAAAGGTGTTTTCTATCACTAATGTAAGAAACACACAGTTGTGGCAACACATGGACTTGAGGAAAGTTCATGAAACATAGAGAAGATAGAATCATAGGCCCCTTCCTGGAAGACATTATTCAAAGCGAGTGTTGGGCACTAGAACTTTTCAAATACTTTGAATATTGAATTTTTTCTATAATATTCACCATCTGGAATACATGTACTATACAACCAGACACTTCCTTTAATAGAGATTTTTTTAATCATAATTATTTTATTTCTTCACTGGTAGTAAAAATGGGGTGTGGGGCCAACCAGATAGCTCAGCAGACTACCGCACCTACTTAGGTGGAGCATAGCACCTGGGGTTCGACCTCCAGTGTGCTGTGCTTGTCTGGCCCACAGTGCATGCTGAGATGGCCATTGAGACTGGAATTGCAGCACTTGGGAGGCTGAAAAGAAGAGGATCACTGGGAGTCCAATCACGTAGTGAGGTCCTGTACACCCTGTGCTAAATACTTAAAAAAAGTTAAGGAAGTAAAAATAAGGTGTGTGCAGCTCTTAAGAATGGAGCTCCAGTAAAGCTGACACCGAAGAGGCAACAGGCTGCTGTGTTGAAATAACCAAAAAGGAGAATCAATTATCAATGTGGTGTGGCAAAGCAGGACCAGCAACCTTGCACCCTGGGAGGATGGACCAGGAGGATGGCAAGTTTGAGTCCAACCTGCCCAATTCAGTGACTTGGAGAGATGCTATCTCAAGGTAAGGGAATGGTAATTTTTTTTTTAAATGCTGAGGTGCAGTTCAGTATGACAGTTATGGGTTCAACCCCCAGTATTACAACTTCGCATGTAAAAATATTCAATTACCAACCACACATGCGTATGCAGTAGGCAAATCATCTTCCATTAGTACTACTAACAAGAATTGCAGAATTGCTCTCATAACTTCACAATGCCTGCACGATCAATAAACTGAAAAAGAGTAGCAAGTCGCGAGGAGGAAATGCATGTGGGGAGCTGGAAATTGCCTGTGTTAATGAAAGCTAAGCAAAATAAAGATAATGAGAGTTTTAGAAAACAATAGTATTAAAATGAATGTACCATGAGGACTGTTAGCAAAGTACAAACGTTCATGAGTTAATTATATTTTGATTTGCTTATGCCTACCATCTGCTGATACTAACTAGCAGTGGAACAGATAAAAGGCAGGATTTACCTTTTGTTAGATGTTCCCATAATGGATTGACAAGACACAGCATTTGCAAATGTATTTGAAATTCTCAAATATTAAGTATTGCCGCAGTCAGATGTTAATTACAGAACAAAACAAAAAAGCAATCTGCATGAATATGTTAGATAAAGCTTAAACTCCCCAAAGAATCCAAAATATCATCTAGCGAATCACCCATGTGTCTTCCAATATCATTTTATGTTACAATGCTCTCCTTATGAGTTTCGCTACTGACACAAACAAGAGCCGTAATTATGAAGAAGTTCTACATACGGCAAAATTTGAGGAAGAAATGCAAAATTGCCATTTAAGAAATGGGTAAAACATTACATCTCTATGACCTGAATAGAAAACAAATCAGAGGAATCAGAGAACCTCTTTTGAGAGCTACAAGACAACCCTGACTTCCAGTCAGATCAAAGAACTGGTCTCCAGCATGACTACCAATCCTCAGCTCCCCTGGCAGAAGCTGCAGTGGGCACAACTGGCATCGATTCCACGGTTTATAGAGTAACAGTGAGCATCCTTCAGAAACCGAGCTGAAAGAGCAGATTGTGCACAAAATGGAATTTGTTCACTGCAAGATTAGCAGCCATCAGTACCTATATCGTGAATCTAGAGATAATCAAACTTAATGCCTGCACTTTTGAAGGAGCTTACTTTTTTTTCAAACTGGGCAAACTAATTATGTAAAATGCTTGTAATTAAGTATACTAAAAATACATTAAATATCAATGACAGGACCAAATCAAAATTAAACACAAAACAGGTCCACATAAGTTCCAGTAGAAGTCAGACGCAGCAAAGCCAGTTCCACTGGGAAAAGCCCCACTGTGGATATGCTTCATAAACTCCTTTTGCTAGGTCTCTGTCATCAGGGTATTGGACATTGATTACCTTTCATTCATTTTCTTCAATTTAATTCAATAGCAGTGGAGCACCTAACAGAATAATTTATTTTTTATTTATTTTCAAAAAAATTTTTTTCTTGTTTCAGAACTTTTGTTTATTTATTTATTTTCATGGCCAGCTCAGCTTGCCCTGAGGGCAGGGCTGGCGCAGCATGTGGTGCTGGGGACGCGGTCCCTGCAGCTGCCTAAACTTTCCTAAGCAGGTGCTTTAGACCAGTGAACCATCTTGCTGGGCCCCCTAACAGAATAATTTAGCAGAATGTAAACGTCACAGAATAATTTAAGCCAGACAGAAAACAAAGATGAACGAGATATGGTTCCCAAGCTCAAGAAATTTACAATATAATATATAAGTGAAGAATAATTGACATAGATGCAGCATTTTCATTTTACAATACTTTTTAGATAGATAAATAGATATAGATTGATAGATGATAGATAATCTATGATCCTTGAGAACTGCAGTTACCGAAGTCATAGAACCTGGTGAATTTTCTACTGTGATAGGATGAAAAGACTGTGATGCATTATAAGCATCCCCAGAAGCCTTTAAAGTTTTACTTTTATGCTTCAAAAAGCTGCAATTCATTCCAACTTGCATGAATGGGCTGAGCCATTCTAAACTAGTTTATGTAGGGATCACTTTCCAAAGTGGCTTATGTTGGGGGTGGCAGGTGGGTGACAGGAGGAACCAGAGCTGCCCTTGCTATTGAATCCTGAGGAACAGACATTTTAAAGGGGGCTTTTCAGACTTCTGCATTATTTTTTAATTGCTACTAGTAAATTTTGAGACTGGAAAGAGTTTTGATAAGTACTATATGAAATACCTTAAAATCATTGGCAATATATTCTATGTCGAGGTTTATTTGCTTAAATAACTAGAAAACACTTGTATCTTCAAACAAACTCTTTCGTGTTTTAGAAAAACCATTTTCTCAGGTTTTAGCACACCATCCTAAGATGACAAATTTCTCTGATAAATTTTGGATATTTTTTCTTAACTCTCTTCAGATTCTTTTTTCTAATACAAAAGAATGAACACCTAGCTGGGCTGACAAAGGTAGTGGATAAGATACTGCCCTGCATGCGGCATGCGTTTTTCCTTCTCTTTCTTCAGATTCCCTGCAAAGTAGTGAATGTGTGCTCAAATTATGGTTCTGGTCTAGATGGTGCAGAGGAAAAATTCTCAAGGCAAGAATTTTTTTAAAAAAGGAAGTTAATGCAACGCCACCAAGAAAATTAGTTAAATACATGCTGTGTTTTATTTAGACTCATAAAAATGATTTAGCAAAGTACTGGAGCCCAATTAACTTAATTCCAACAAACTGAGGAAGTTCTTGATAATAGAGTCCAATTGGTGAACGTGCATATGTATATCAAACCAATTCTAGTTATATACATCTCTTCTCAGTTGCAAAAGTCAGGCTCTTCCTCGCTCTGCCCACCCAGTTTCCAAGCAGAAAAACCACACCATGATGAGCACCACACAGCTAAGTTTTAGAATTCAAGTTCCAGCCTCAATCTTTTTTCTCTGCCTCAAAGTCAATTCATGTGTTGCATCCACTTTATTTTACTTTGGGGGCCCCGGGGTGAGTAAAAGATCCACTGGCAGATTAGAAGGGAAAGAGTGGCAGGATTTATTCACTCATTCATTTAATAAGTATCTGTTAATCATGTGGGAAGCAAAGTTTAAAGGTTGGGACCCTGGACAACAAAACTCAGCCCAAGACAGGCTGGTAGAGCTTGCCCTGCAAGGATTAATGAAGGTACATGGGCAGGTGACTGAGGGCAGCTGAGAGGGCTCTGGAGAGGAAATCCAGCTGTCTGGGACCTGAGACTAATTCAGTTCAAGCCAGCTCTCAGCCACACATGGGAGTGCTCCACCATCAGTCTCCAGCTCTTCACTGGCTCCTGCTCTGTCTTTTCTTGGAAAAATACCTTTCTGGATATACCAAGTGTCCATCAAAGAAAAGTAACTGACACATACTCAGAAAGATGCTTATTATACACCTGCATTAAAGAATGCATGGCTCTAGAGGGCCAGGGAGATAGCTCTGTGGCACGAGTGCCTGCCGGGCAAGTGAGTTGGAGCTCTAGTCCTGACAAGAAAGAAAGAAAGAAAGAAAGAAAGAAAGAAAGAAAGAAAGAAAGAAAGAAAGAAAGAAAGAAAGAAGGAAAGAAAAGAAAGAGAGAGAAAATAAATGGCTGTATTTTGAAGAATTTATGAACTGAGCACATAGTACTTGCATCTTTAGGAAATAATCCTCGAACTCCTACTTTGAAGGAGGTGTACAACCAATGTCAGACATGTGCAAGACCGACTCTGCTTTGCGAATCTGGAGGTCAGCTATTTCTAACTCATTCCCTTGCCCCTCGACGTCTCAGGACATCTGTATCAGTGAAGGCAAAGCAGAGCCACAGAGCCATAGCTTTCAGTTCTTTGTCTTCCAACTCCTGTCTGCCTTCTTACTGCCTAAAAATTTAAAACAATAATAATTTTAAGATTTTTATGAACACAGGTTCACAGTGCCTTTCTGTGGGCTCATGAAATGATAATTGCTCTTGAAAAAATTTTTCCTGTGAAAAATAATATTGCGAATTTCCAAATAGTAATTTTAAAGCAGACTTTCGAGACACAAATTATATGCAAATTGGGAACTGATGGCATTACTGGGCTCATCTATAAGCCAAAGGCAAGACATGTGACCACGTGACACACATTCAGACTCTTCAGACTCAGCTTAAGTGTTTTCTCACAGATGAGGATTTCTCCAGAAGTACAGAGTAGGTCTTACATCTCCAATGTCAGATACACAACCAGCATGCAAGAAAAACTCAGAGAGAACGCCACGTAGCACACGAAATTTCCTGTGTCAACTAATCATGAATGCAGTGTTCTATAATAGCAAGAGGGCTTTATTTATTTATTTATTTATTTATAGCTTCCTGCACAATATCCTAATTCAGTTACTAGCAGACAGAATATTATGTAACTACTGCTATCTCATCTTATAAAAAGCCAATAACTTGGAAATCATCCTGGCAATTAGTTGTACGCATAGGGAGTTTGCTCTATAAGAGGGAAAAAAAAATTCTCTCTGCAGATATGGTGTAAATCTAAGGCTACCAACAAGTCCCTCAGCCGAAAGCCTACTTGGGTACATTTCAGAAGTCTGAAACTGTCTGGCTCTTTGTTTGCTTTTGCCCATGGGAGGAATGCATTTTGTACTGCCCAACAACAGTCACACACCTATGTGTGTTACTGTCTAAGTTTTCTTTTAAAAAGAACAAATACTATAACAGATATTAATATTTTCCTTATACAACTTGATATATTTCTGTACAACATTCTATTATAAAGCGTCTTAAACCCTACAAGTCTCACCATTTTATTAAATACTTTCTGCAAGTCGGAAAAAGTATAAATTTCCTTTATGTAATGGAAATAAGTCACATTTTTATGAGCACCTCAACACTTCAGTAATGACTGGAAACACCCATGAAATGCATGTTCTATAGGTAAAAAAGAAGGGGAACGGTTACTTTTACATAATGGAAACAAATTCCATTTTATAGTAAGTTCAACATCCTAGTAATGACAGGAAGTCCAGCGGAGTCAATCGAGTACCTTCCAATTTTCTTCCACAATTGTTAGGGCTGGAAAAAGAACAACCCTGCCATTTTTGTGCTTGTGTGGAGCCAGGACTTGAGCCCAGGGTCTCCATGCTGGGCTATCTTCCCAGTCATCTATTCATTTATTTATGTTTTTTTTTTTTTTTTTTTTTTTTTTTTTTTTTTTTTTTTTTTTTTTTTTTTTTTTTTTTTTTTTTTTTTTTTTTAAGTTTATTTGGATACCTGGTCTCACTAAGTCACTAAAGCGCTCAGGCTGGGACTAAACTTGGGTAGGACCTCGGCCGCCCAGGATTCTGGGGTTAAGGCAGGAGCCGCACGGCTGGCCCTGCCACGTGCAGGGTGCTAGGTGCGCGTGAGGGAATGCTTCGTGGCCAGCTTCTCCTCTCTTCCGGCCACTGCCCTCGCTTCCTGCTTCCTTCCCTTCCTTTCCTTTCACACACAAAGGG
>PVJA010009136.1:0-61792 GCA_004027025.1 Myocastor coypus | reverse complement strand
AGGTCCCTGAAGCCGCCCAAGCTTTCCCAAGCAGGCGCTTTAGACCACTGAACCATCCCGCCGGGCCCGCTTCGGAGTTTTTGAGATCCTTAGATTTGTTGGTTTATATTTTTTATTTAATTTGGAATATATTCATTTGTTATTTCTTTTCAATATTTTCTTGTCCTCCTTTCTCTTTTCAATTCTCTAAATATATGTTCATTAGGCAGATAAAAATTGTCTTCACAGCTCTCTAACATCATCCTTATATATTTTATTTTTTCCTTTGCCTTTAATTCTCAAACTTTTTCCAAATTTTTTAATGGTATGTCTTTAAATCCAGTAACCTTTTCCCTGCAGTTTTTCCTTTCTTCACTTATTTCTTACACACTGATATTCTTCCAGGTTCTTTCCTTTGTGGCATGCACACTCATTTACTTCTAATGTGTTAGTTACTATTTCTATTCTCATCACTACTGAAAATTGTTGTTTTTAATCCAGACCAGTCAATATTCTAATGTTTCTCATAGTATATTTGATATCTTTGTCACACTGACCCCAAAGAATTTCAACTCATACAAAAAGCATTATTGCCTCTTGTATGTTTTATCTAAGTAAAGGACAACATAAAATAATTGCTCACCAAAGCAAAAAGCATGGTTCTTCTTCAGGAACTTCCTTTTTCACCAATCCAGAATTTTAATGTCAATCAGGTGGGCTCCAATTACCTTATTTAAAACTGACCCTGCACTGGCCCCGTACTGTGGGTCTTTAGCATCTTATTGCAACAGTCTGTCTACCTTTATAAATCTGATCGTGTTACTCTTTGATTTCCCTATGACCAGCAAGATATAATTCCAACTTCTTCAAAAACGATACATAGACTCCCACGATTCTTTGTGCGGTTCTCTATTAAAAGTTTTTATAACTTCTCTATGAATAATCTTTCATGAATGACTTGCTGTTCCTTGAAGAAAGTAAGTTATTTCAAGCTCTATGCCTTCGCTTAGAAAGTTCTGCCTGTCTAAAATATCCATTTCCTTTCTGTAGGACAGATTTCAACTTTTCTTTTCAGTCCCAGTGCAAGGGTTCATTTTTCTGTAAAGCAGTTCCTGAATCAGTCAGGTTAATAGATCCTTTCTTTGAGCCATCAAATACATGATACATGTTATTATATCATTTATTACATTCTATTGCAAATATTTGTTCATGGAAGGTGTTTTTACTATATTTTGATCTCCTTTAAGCTTTAATTATTACTTTAATCATTTTTGTATTCCTTAACTTCTAGAACAATGCTTAACCTTTAAAGACACTTAATAAATGCTTATTGATATGTAGTTTTTTCTTCATTGCTATAAAATTGGTGGCAGATATTATATGATTCAGTTCAAGCTTTTATGAATTCAAATCCTTATTTTATCCATGTTACTACTGTCAAGGCAAAGATCCCAATTTCTTGAATCTGTCTTTCTTGAGGTTCATTTATTTTTCTGTCTACTTTTTCCACATATATTTTAGGGAATGAATCTTTTCAGTGTGGAAATCTACAGAAAATAAAGAACTTTGCATTTTGCAAAGATAATTACAACAATACCCTATATTTAACATGTTATTATGCAATGCCACCCCACCATCAAGAGCTCATCTGTCTTTTTACCTCTTGGAATCTAGATGGAATCTGTGACTACCTTGGACACTAAAACACAATACAATGCAATGGTTCTTAAAGTAGCTCCTAACTCATGTGGCAACTTCTACCTCCTATTTATTGATTGTCATTCAACTTATTAGTAACCTAAGACCACCATCAGTGTTTGACCAGCTTAAATGATGTGTAAAGCCCCTGATTGGGGACAGAGAGATAGTCTCACTATGCAGCTTGGACTCACAGTGGTCCTCCTGTCTCAGTCTCCTCAGTGTTAGGAATACAGGGTTCATCACCATGCCAATTTGGAGTCTGGCATGTCATGCTCAGGCCAAGCATGAGGTACCAGTGACTCAACCTGCACTAGCCAGACAGGTGCTTAGGCCACTGAGCTATCTCTCTAGCCCTTTCAAAGTTTTTGATACAAGAAATTGTGTATCAAATAAAATGATTGCTTTAGGCCATGAAATTTTGAATGATATCTTACACAGTAATACATAACTAAATCAGAGAGGGGATCATAACTAATATGTCTTGTCATTATGGACTGTTTAGATCAGAACTTTTTCCCTAAGTCCCAAAATACTAAGAAAATAAGTTCAACTAAGAGCTTAAAAGAAACATGAGGACAAATGAATGGTCCTTTAAATAAAAAGTCTTATCAGTAAATAAATATATACACCTTGATATGCTTTGAAATGGTGAAAAAAAAATTATTTCTAACAAGCATAAAAAAGATTATTTGTAGTAGTACAGATGACTAGAAACAAGAACAGGCAGCAGTTATTTTGGAAGGCAGGAAATGTATTTCCCAAAGGCAAGGCAGGTTGGAATAATGGGTTAAATATAAAAGACATAATTTAGCAGGCCTTAATGAAAAGTGATGCAATTAAGTCCAACCTGCATATGTATAAAAGTGAATTTTATAATTAGAACGACCAGTGAGAAAATAATTTAGGTGCCAGTAACTGCACCGAAAGATAATAACTTCTTAAACTGCCTTATTAGAAGTGGAAATTTCCAAATGAAGGCTGATCATAGTTTTTTTTTTTTTTTTTTTTTAACTCGAAAAACACCTAAGAAGATTGTTTTCAATTCTGCGAGCAGTGGGAGAATTTGAGGACATAAAGCCATATCACAGGGAGAAATTGTTCACCTTTGAGGCCCCTGTCAATCCTTAGAATCTCCAAAATTTTATTTAAATGCATCCTTCAAATTTTGAATATCTCCTACTATTACTCAATACTCTATATCCACTGATACTCTAGATCCACTGTAGTGTTGTTCTTTAAACTTAACTGCATAATACTCTGGCTTGATATGGAAAAGTAAAGTCCAGAAGGAGTATTGTTTTTGGGCTTTCTCTTGGTAAGATTTGACAAAGGCATGCCTTTAAGATAAACTGTGGTAGGCCTTGTTTAGGCCCTGAAACGATTTACAATCTTCCACTTACAAAGTGCCAGTAGACCTGGGGCCAAGGTCAGTTGGACATGACTTCACCAAGGTTTTGCCCCTGTGTGCTTTGCTTTGTGATGTATGACTCATCATAATTAAATTTTGAGCTAGATTAACTATGATTCCTGCACTTATTAGGCGATCAGGGTTTAAAGCCCTTGTAAAAGAGGATGAGCTGTTCATTTCTGATAATGCAATTAAATAACCAACAGAGCTAATATTTTATTTTGGGAAGAGTAATTTTTGATTGATGATGCATTTTGTTTCTGAAATCCCCATAGCAATGGGTCATATCAGTGATGCACAAAACAGAAAAAAAAGAAATAAAAAAGAAAAAAATGTAAAATTTGAAAGTTCAGTGTATTTAGAGGTAGCTCAGTATAAGACTGTCCAGTACTCATTGCTCCATAGAAGTTTCTTCCCAAGGCCTGAGCCCCTCGCCTCTTGGCACACATGTGCTATACAGAAGTCTCCAAAGCAGTCACATGGAGGACATTTCTTGAGGCAATTATCTCCCTTGCATTTACCACCACTTAGAAAAATAGGGCACCCTAGCAGGATTTGCAAGGTACTTTCCCTATGGGTTTGTGTTTAATTCCAATATTTCCAGCGCATGGTCTATGTGAATAAAATGCTACTTGAGAAAGATCAGGAAATGCTCCTTGGAAGATGTGATATTTGCGAAGAGTATAGAATAGATTTGGGAGCCGGGCGTGGTGGCTCATGCCTGTAATCCCAGCACTCGGGAGGCTGAGGCAGGAGGATTGGTGCGAGTTCGAGACCAGCCTGGGCTACAAAAGTGAGCTCAGGACCAGCCTCAACTGCAGAGCGAGACCCTGTCTCAAAAAGAACCCCCCAAAAATAAAAAAAATAGAATAGATTTGGGGCTTGTAGCAGAATTGTGGCGCCCTGGGCTGGACAAATAGCTCAGCAGACTAAAGCACCTGCAAGCAGGTGCAAGGACCAGGGGTTGGATCCCTGGGCCTACAGTACTGGCCCTGCCCCTGGGGCACACTGAGATAGCAATTGAGACTGGGTATAGTGGTGTGTGCCTGTAATCCCAGCATTTACGCGGCTGTAAACAGGTGAATCACTATGTATCCAATCTAGTCGTGAGACCCTGAATACCCCATAGACCCTTCCCTAAAATACAAAGAAAGACAAAAAGAATTGTGGCACATGGTTTGTGGTCAAAGGAATCAGATGGTTATTTTAGGAATCCAGGTGTAATATCACTGGCCAGGATGAAGAGAAGCATATTGAGCCAATTATAAAAGTAATAGAAAATTAGAACTTGTTAGTTGATTGGACATTTGAGGGACAGTGAATGTGAACATCAAGAACTAGGGAAAATTTTGCAGGTTACTAATTTAAATGACAAGTATATTGTTAGGTAAATTGGGAAAAATGTATTTTGTGTAGTGAGATTTTTTTTTTTCTGGAAAGGTAGAAGAGATTTGGAGTTGGAGCTATCTGTGTAACATCAAAGCGGAGATGGCTAATAGTTAACTGAATAAGTGGAACTCACAATCAAAATAGAGGAGATGAACATTTAGAGGCAAGTGGCATAGGAGTTGCAACATAGACCACATTGTGCAGGAATGACATTTTTATTCCCCTCTGAGAAGAAGACCGAAGACTTCACTCTGGGGAACACCAACTCCAAATGGGTGGTCTGAAGAGAAGCCACCCAAAAGACTGGAAAGAAGCAGAGATCACTATGGGGGAACTGGGCACCGCTAAAGCAAAGGCAGAAAAGACACTTGCAAATTCAAAAAAAAAAACATTGAATAGAGAGGAGCTCAAGAAGACACTACAGGTTTCTAATTTAGCACAAACAAAGGTAAACTGGGGAAAGTAATGAGGCAAAGATTTGAGAGAATGAAGTAAAGGATTTTGTGTGAGGAAAAATATTTGCCATTATTACCCGTTCTACCAGTGTAGCTTTCTCCTTCCTGGAGCCCACATGCACAACACTTCCATTTCCTTGGCCTCTGCATCCCAGGGAGCAGCAGCCATCTTTTTCTGCCTTCTCCAAATCCTCCCTTGACCAGTCACTGTTGCTGGCCTCTGAGAATAATGCAAGCTAAGGATGGGCCCATAGCATTCAAAGTGTGCCACAGCATAATCCAAAGTATGTCATCTTATCTTTCCCTTCTTGTATCCAATCTCAGGTCCATCGAAATAGAATTAGCTAATGCATCTGGTGTTTCACCTTTGTGCCTATGTCATGCTGTCCTCCTTCTGGGCAGCCCCCTCCCACCCGCACCCATTTCCTAGTTCTTTAAACTCTGCTTGGCATTTATAGGTCAATCACATATACTATGAAATCATTCCACATACTCTAAACAGATCTTCATTTTCCTCTAGACAGTCATAGAGCACTTTATTTTCTCATAACATAAAGTGGATTTATAGAGTGCCAATTTCTTCCTGCAGACTATGAAGGATTCTGTGAGGGCTTGTCCTGTCCTTACCTGTACCTTATCTACTAACATTAACCACAGTACCTGACACACATAAAGTGTCCAGTAAATATTTATAACAATAAATTAGTAGATGGATGGAGAAAGGAATAAATGATTTTTGGAAGTGCACAGTGCTAACTTCAGAGGGAGAACTTTCCCATCTGTGGTCGTTAGGAGCCAAATGTAGTCTCAGTACAAGTTACTGGTCTTGTCTCACTCCAACAACCACAAAAAAAGATTTTGCTACATATGTTATGGCCAATTTCTCATTGGTCAAGTGCACAGTTACTCATTTTCTGGTTTTCATTTTTCTATATACAAATGTAAATTGATGTTATAGTATAAGGGACAAAGCCTGAGTGCAGGACACATTTGGGTTCAAATACTAATATTGTCTTTTACTTATCCTCTGTAAAACTAGCAAGGTCCACCTGCTTTCTCTGTAAGCATGAATGTTCCTGTGTGCCTTGCCTCCCCTGGCTATACTGGAGGCCCCAAGAACATGTGGTTCACACAGACTCTTTGCAACAATAGGTTCTGGACACAGGTGAGAGACTATCATTAATGAGGCAATTAATTTGGCTCACAATGAACAAGGAGATCCGGATCCTGTCCTGCTTGGACCTGCTTGCTTTTTAATCACTCTGCTGGCTTCTGCAGAGCATTGGGACATGACTTTGAACTTTGTAGATGACACTTGCTAATGGCATAACAATCTATAGATGGAAGAGCGCAGCTATAGTAGTGAATTCAAAGGACCTGGACTGGCAAGTAACAGAGAACTTAGTCTACTTACAGTTGGTAATGAGAACATTGGGCAATATTGCAGGGAAGTGAAAGAAAAATTGATAACACGTGTGGAATTTAAAGCAGGTTTCAAAAGTTCTGTGTTTATATGTGTGTGTGTGCATGCATGCCCATTCACATCTGTGTGTCCAAGAGAGGTGCAGAGTTTGTAACAGCAACAACTCTTTTCACTTCCATAATAACCCTCGAAAGCTTGAAAATCATTTTCACAGCAACCACTTCTGAGGTAAAAAACACAAAATAGCATTTCCACATTTGAAGATAATCTTAACTGAAGAAGCATCTCACAATGAACCTTCCCTTCCCCTCCCCTCCCCTCCCTTCCCCTCCCTTTCTTTCCCTTCCTCTCCTCTCCCTTCCTCCCTCCTCTCTTCTCTTTTCTCCTCTTAGCTAACATCTTCATTCAAGATTAGGACCCTGAGGATAGATGGGGAAAATGGATCTCCGAAAGCGAAGCAACTTGTAAAAGAGGTAGGGTTAGAACTTGAACTGTAGGCTGTCATTTTTCTTTAATATTTACCTTTGCACTTGCATATAAAAACAATAATGTCCACCATAGGAAATCTGAGAGGAGCGAGTATCTAGACAAGTATAAAGAGTAACATGTAGTCTGCCCACAATTCAACCTTCAGGAGGTAACTCTCAGTATTGGATCCATATTTCCAGTGTGGAAGAAAAAGCTGTTTTACACCTTTTTGTATGAAGTTTAACCTGCTTGAGATTCTGCTGAATATAAAATTGTGTGTATTTCAATATGCGTTCCACCGCATGTTGATTTCTTAACCTCCCCTCTCTACCACTAGACATAGTCCCTTCTAAGCCCATGTAGCTTTCAAAACTCCCACTTGTTTAATAGTTTGTATCATCGTGTCAATGACCTCTTGCAGCTGAAGTGAGGATGCTTTGAGATTCCAAAGGTAAAGGTATTTTGGAAGTTTCACTCTGTGATTTGTGGAGAGAATCTTAAGCGTAAATCTTGCAGTTAGACAGCAAGAGACAGCTCTGGCTTCTTCTGTGGTAGGGTTCTGTTTGCTCAGTCTAGATGAGTATTTCCATTAATGTTTGTGAATACACTCTGGGAAATCTGACTATGCCTCCCCATCATATTTCTTCCTTAGTTCGCTGTCCTGTCTCCCATGCCATCTCAGTTGACCCTTAAGCAATATTCTACGAGGGTAAATGGGGTTTGATGATGCTAAATACAACCTGGAAGCATGAACAGGTCATCTTGTACTTATCTAAGCTCACAGTTTTAAAAAGAGAAAACAATTTTTTCTCTCATATGTTTTTCCCCATTGATTTCATTTTTGGTTTTAAATTGTTTGGAATGGAAACTTACTCTTCCTAAGCGAGAGGCTTTAGTAGTAAGAGTTCAAATCTATATGGCAAGAATTCTCTAGAAATTCTCAGCTGTTATGAGCTTATATTTTTCAGTGGTGGCACAGTTCTTTAAGCCCTTAACAGTTTGCTCTTAGTGTCACTAGGGCACTGTGTCTGCTTACTGACAGACTATCCTGAGCATTTCTAGGGCAAGTGTCATTTCACCCAGTCAACTTTCATACTAAATAAATTTGATAACATTGTCATTTTAATATTTTCTGTTACATTATGTTATAAAATTAGTCAAAATATATGAAAGTTTTGGTCATCTTGCATTTAAATAATTGGACTGGAAAATGATGAAAAGAGGTGAAGTGCGGTGATGGCTAGTGGTGATGACCTAGTCTCCTTAGATCACAGGCCATATATACAGGCATGAATGATAATTAGGTAGCCCAGGGAGGAAGAGAAAGAGTACTTCTTTACCCCAGCCCTTGGTCTGGCAATGACTGCCACCACATAGCTACTCATATTCATTTTTTATATCAAAGACGAATCCCATAGCACATAGCAGCATTTCTCAGTGTGTATGTTTTGAACTGCCTACATCAGAAACACTTTAGCTGTGGCCTGGGACTCTGCATTTGAAAACCATCCCAGATGATGCAGTTTCACACTGAAACTTTACCTCCGCATGCCATTCTTTAAACATTGCATAACAAAAAAGGAATTCCATGGAAGGAAGTTTCAGCCATGCTGTTCATTGTGGCTTACACCTAGGAGATTCTTAATGAATATTAGCATATTAAAGGACTGAGGTAACCTTGGAAAAAAAAACATTCTTATATCCCCATAAATACAAGATAAAAAAAAAATGATGATAGAGATACAATGCATACCTATGCTATATTATAAAAATGAATTAGCCTTTGAATTGTTCAAAAGCAGCCTGATACAGTTTAAGAGCACACGCTCTGCAATCAGAGGTTGTGAACACAAATCCAACCTTTGTCATTTAATACCTGTGTGATCTTGGGAGAGTTCTCTGAGCCTAATTTCTTTTCTCTATATTGAGAATAATAATAGTGCCCATCTCATGGAGTTATTTAAATTGTAAATAAATGAAAATAGAGTTTTAAAATTATGTTTAGCACGTGGAAAATGCTCAATAATTACTAGCCCTTATGATCATTGACATGGTAAAATGCCCATGACATATTGTTAAATGAAAAGCAAAAGCAGAATATATATATATATATATATATATATATATATATATATATATATATCATGCTTTCATTTATACTAAGAAATTATGTATGATTAATACTTCCATAGAAATAGTTTTGGAAGTATATTTATGGCTCTGTTAAACAGTGACAACCTTTAGGATTAAGGGCTGAGGAGAAGTGAAATTGTAAAGTTTTACTTTGAATACATTGGTGAGATCTTTGTTTTAGTCTCCCAACTTTATGAAAGTATAATTGACAAATAAAAATTATGTATATATATTTATAGCATATATTGTCATTATTTGACATATATGCACATATCTCCAAATGAGTAAATCAAGCTAATTGACTTCTCCATCACATCACACATTTAACTTTTGTATATTCCTCAGGCTACTTATCTTTCTTAGTACCTATTAAACAAGAAGTAAAGAATAAGGGTGAGTGGTAACAGATAGGGGCATAAAGGATACTAATAGAGGAGATAGACATGATAAAATGTTATACACATGTGTGAAAATCTACATTAAAAGTCAGTGTTTTATAAAATTAATATGTACTAATAAAATATTTTAAAAGATCTCATAGCAGTTTTTGGGTATGTTATTATTAACTATAGTTGCCCTGCTTATGATAAGCCTAAAGAACTTATTCCTCCTAACTGAAAGTTTTACTGCTTATATCAAGAAATTATATATAATAAACAACTTCCCCTTTATTTTCAGGAATACACACAACTGATCCAGTCATGTTGACCCATGGCTAGAATCCTAGCACTCTGGGACGATCCAAAGTTCAAATCCAGTATGAGCAACTCAGTGAATTAGCTAGACCTGTATCAAAAATTTAAAAAAAGACTAGGGATATAACTCAGTGCAAAGGTCATGTGTTCAAATGTTAAACTTGAGGAAAAAGAAAATGAACCCCAGTGGGGCTGAGAAAATGAGGAATAATCAAGTGGGAGCATGCGTTGTGCTCTCCTGTTTTTAGAAAGACCCATTCTGTCTACATTTAGCAGATTTTCCCTTCTAGTAGTCTTATCATTTTTTTGACTCATCAAGCATACTGCCTGCTGACATCTGGCTTTCTGTCACCTGACAATTGTTCTGCGGATAAACCTATATTTGTTCAAGTGAATTTTGGATTTCTTGTACTGGTTATTTTGTTTCACAGAGATCTATCCATGCTCCAGCCTACTGAGATTGTTTGGGATCCCAAATCTCACACCCAACTTATTAGCTGGACCTTCTAGCTTCCAAGCACCCTTCTACCTCAAGAGCACACCATCTGTCTTCACTTTCATATATGCCCTTGAATAAGAATGGTGACTTGATTGAGATTGATGTAGAGCCCTACAACCTGTCAGTACAAACTCTAATCTACATTATCAGCAGCCACTTGCTAGCTCTGGAGTCTCACTTGTGGTATATAATTCCCCACTTCGTCTACATAAAGCTCGTGAGAGCCTAAGTCAAAAAACCTTGTTAAAATCCAGATGCATCCTGTCTACAGCATTCTCCTAATCTACAAGCCTTGTAACCTTATCAGAGGAGTAAATTAAGTTAGTTCTGCCATGACTTGTTTTCCAAAAGGTCCTACTTAGTGTTATTACTAAAAGAGATTTGATTTGAGCCCAATTGTGGTTTCAATTTAGACATATTTACTGTATTTCCCTACCTGCTCAGTGTCCCTCCTTGTCCCCTCAAGGCCCGCCTAGTAGCTGGAGGTAATTGGATATATAAATTCATGCAAAAGCTCTAATGGAAAACAAGGGCTTTATGTTCTCTTTGCAATGTAGCAGCAAGACAAAGTGGCCCAAAATTTTAAAATGTTGACATGCATGTGGCTATTCTGAATTTCTCTTGTCAGATAGTGCATCATGGTATAAGAATGGCCTATTTGAGCTAGAGGAGGATTTGCCTACAACAGGAAGGTTGTCATTCTATTTGCGACCTGAGAATAGTTGTGGAGGACCGTATTAGTTTTTTAGGCCCATTGTTACCAATTACCACAAACTTCGTGGTTTAATGCAATAGAAATTTATTATCTCACAGGCTGGAGGCCAGAAGTCTCTTAGCAGTTTCTCTGAGCCAAGATCAAGGTGTTGGCGGGGGCTACCTCCCTCCAGAGGCTCTATGGGAGATTATGTTCTTTGCCTCTTCTAGGCTGTGGTGGCAGCTGGCACTCCTTAGTTTGTGGCTGCTTTATTCCAATTTCTACCTCCATAGTTACACTGCCTTTGCCTCTTCTATTTGGAGTCTCCCCCTGACTGGGTCTCATATGGACACTTACAACTGCATGAACAATCCAAGCTAATCCCTCCATTTTAAGAGCATTCATTTCATTGCATCTGCTACATCTCATAGAATGTAATATTTGCAGGTTCTGGTGATTAAAACATGGATTGGGGGTGTTGTTATTTAGCCTAGCACAAGATTAGTGCCAAATGACTAAAGCACTCCCCTGCCAAACTCACTTTAGCCCCTTTGTTTGTGTAATTACCAACTAGAATAGAGAAAAGCAAAGTCTTTCAGGAGGCACCACTAGTTGTCTTCACTTCTGATTCCTGGCGTCATGTTCAGTAGTGATTCTGTTCATGTATATTCCAGGTCCTGACCATACACACTCAGATGGGGCATGGTTCATTATACTCCATGCCTAAAATTCTTCCTTGCTAGTTTTCACTCATTTGGGTGGCATTCAACTGCCACAGTGTAACTGCTGATGCAGGGTAAAACTTTAACAGGGGAGGGGATAGATTGGCTCACCGGTAACATTTGTCTCTTGGGCTGGCAGGGAATTTAGAGGAGCCATTTATGCAATCTAATTATTACGCCGTGGGGGATGGAATCATGTTTCTCAGATGCCATTTGGCACCTAGAAGGCTCCAAATCAGTGCTAGTATATAAAAACTTTAATATAGAGCATTGATTAGACTCATTGATCCCACCCACTCCCCCTTCCTTGGCTTCTTATTTAGGTTTAGAGTGAAATACAAAAGATTTGTTTTACCTCTGTTAGCTACCATGTCCAGGCAGGAGCTCCGATTGATTAAATGTCTTTTACAATTAAATGTACCTGAAGAACAATGTGCATTTCTGAATTGTTGTCCCTTTTCCTGACCTTGTATCATTTAAAATATCTGTGGCTAGCAGGACTGAGATCCAGGCTCCAAGAGAACCTGAAATAGGCAGCAGGGAAGAGAAATGGACAATGCTATTGTAGTCCCTGTATTCTGAACCTATGAAACAAGTGCTCAGAGCTTTTCATTAGGTGCTTCGTGATCACTGTAGCACTCTGTGCCTTGCTTATTCAAGCTATGTAAGCCCAAAGAAGGCTTATTTTTAATCATTCTTTTATCAATAACCAAGTAACCTTTCGGGATTAGCTTCAACTGAATGCAGTGTCCTACAGCCTGAGGAAAGAAGTTGTTAGGATTATTGAAGAGGCTTATTATGTTCCCTTTCCTTCTTGTTCCCCTCCCACAAATGCTTTCCCTTCTAGTAGACAGAACTCTGCAATGTTTTTACTAAGTAACAAAGTTCTTTTCATTCTACAGTCTGACATATTGCTGAAATGTAGCCAAATCCATGAAGAAGAATCACAGGCATTTAAATTTATACTATGGAGTAAATGACTACCAACACCACAACTACTACTACCGATGGTTAGGTGGCCTATTAAGTTAGGAAAGGGATTCATATCCCTGAGTCCAAACTCCTTATGTGAAGGAAGAGGGAACTGAGGATTGACTGACACAATTCCTAGCAAATCGTTTTCTGAAAATTTTAGCATGACAGCATTGAAGATACTTATTTTTCACCACTTTTATTAAGAGTCATTTCTGGAGTATTACAGAGCCAAGTATCACAGCAGAACAATCATAAAATGAATTAAAGATTATCTATCACCTATGCTTAAAACACACCCTTCCCTTGGGTCTGCTCTGGTGGTATTCACCGAAATGTATCTGAGTCTTCTCTGCCCTCTTAGCATCTAATATAGTGCCTGCATCTTAGCACTGAGCAAATGTTTCATGAAAATGGAATCTCTCCAGAAACAGGAAAGGCTTTTCACCGACCCGCCCCTCCCCTACTGTTCTCTCACTCTGCTTCCCATCTACACATTGTTTAGATAGCTGACCTGGTTAGGGGCTTTGTCTTTGAGCAGGGCTAGTAATTAGGTCTGTGGTTAGAGTGAAATGAAGCCTACACAGTTTATTGCTGGTTGAACCATAACCCTGACCTTCTTTGAAACACTGGAGGAACTAGTCAGATTGTAGTCTGAGATTTAGAAGCTGAGATTACAGGGTCCATGAGTCTTTGGGGTCACCAATGCCAAATTTGTGTTCGTGGGCAGCCTAATGTATGGGATTCAGATCCCACTTGGGAGCCAGCACATCCCCCCAACTGACTCCTCTTACTGAGGAGTGCTTCTCTGGCTGTGACTGAGAATGCAAATCAAGGGTAGAGAGGGCACCACAAGGTTTAAGAGAAGTCGGTGGGATTCCTAGGCTTGGGGGAAGGATCAGCTCTCAGCCTCACAGCACCCTCGGCCACTGGTCCTACCTGTTTGTTCTGTCCCTTTGCTTCCTCACCTGCACTCACTGGCAGGGGCTGGGCCAAGGCCAGGCTCCTGGCCACCAGCCAACCTACTTCTCATCAGGCTGCCTTGATTAGGTCCCATTGCTTATGCCTTCTGCATTCATGGCCAAAGTTTCCAGACAATGGTGAGATGAGGCAGCCCTTGAGGCAGGGTTATCCATCAGTCCCAGATAGAAATAAGACCCAGCAGCTGGGCCCACTCCTGCTGGCTGATGGCTCAGCATTGGATGAGAGTCTGGAGAGCCTTCAGTTGGCCCGAACCAATGAAATGGAGCCAAAGATACAGTTTCTGTAGCCATTAAAGAGACACTTCCACCTGTGATTGGCCCCAGGGTACTTCACTTCTGGACTCTCTCATTGGCTTGGAACAGCCTGCTGGCAGCCAGGTCACCCTGTGGGGAGCAAGCACATACGTAGACATGCAGCTGGGCACAGCCTGCTGCTGGGCACTGAGGGGAGAGGCAGATAGAGGAGAAGGTATCGAGAGCCTCTCTCTGCTTAACTGGTGACATCTTGGGGGTCCATCTACTTCTCCATTCTGGGCCTTTCCCCTTGGGCTGGGCCTGTTCGCTTTCCTGGTCCCATTCCCCAACAGGACTTCGATACCCAGGTATGGTCGTGACTGGCAACACAGGGTAAGATGTAGCCTTTTCTCAGGGTTATTTGCATTGTCATAGAGGATACCTGCAATCTGAAGGCTGTGACTGTCCAAAGAAATCATAGGTTCATAAAATCCTGGTGCCCAAAGGGAACTCTGGTAGTTCCCCCTTTGCAGACAAGGAAGAGAACTGAGGTGCACTCTGAGAGGTAATGGAATTTGGTTAAAGTCATACAGCTTGCGAGTGGCCTGACCATTAGCTAGGGCATTTGTGAATCATCACAAATGAACTGTGAACTCTGGTGTTTAATGTACCTTTCTGTTGTTCTTTAAACCACAGGTTTTTGGCCCCTGGGAAACTATTATTTCCACTGAGGAGATTTTCAGAGCATAAATATAGCTGAATTAACTATTGTCTTCAGTAGATGAAGGAGACCTGTACCATAGATTTTCTCTCATTGTTTACTCTCTTCTTATGATTACCAACCCAGGCGTGAACTGACTGGGGCTAGGGCTCTTCAACCATGTAACCAGCTACCTACCTAGGAAATTGTCCAACTGGGGCCTCTGACCACTAGCATCATGATATTTGAGTCATTACTGTTTCAAATAAGGCAAAGGAACAAATCAATTACTAAATGACAAAAGGTCTGATCCTAAACTGTTGCCAGATTAATACAAGTGCTTTGTTTTTATGTATATATCCGCCAAACTCTCTTTGGGTTAGAGACCTGGGTTTATTTGTTCATAGGTAAGATGAACCTCTGGAAATCACGAAATTTTGGCCTTGGGGTAGCTGTATGGCATCATCAACAACAAAAGGGATAAGGGGATACTGGCTGCACAGTCCAACTTGCCCTCCGTGCTCCTGTTCCCTTGAGGCCTTTCTGTCTATCTCTGTCTCTAGCTCTGTCTCTCTGTCTGTCCAGCTATCTGTCTGACTCTCTCTCTCTCTCTCTCTCTCTCTCTCTCTCTCTCTCTCTCTCTCTGTCTCTCTTTCTCTCTCTCCCTGCCTCCACCTTTAGAGGGTAATTTAAGTCCTGTCCTCTCTGGGAGTCTTCCCATTCTAGTGTTGTCCACATAGCAATGTTTCCCTCCTTTGTATTCTCACTGTTCTTCCAGGCTATCTCCCTAAATGACATTTAACTATATTCCACTTTGTATTTCTCCCCATTGGTTCCATTTATATCAGTCTCATCTTCGCAGGCAGCCTGTAAATTCCATAAGGGCAAGGTACACATTTTATACTTGTGACATGTGCTCCACAATATCTAGTGGACATTCAGATTAGAGTAGACTCATACCTGTTTAATGACCTGAGAAGTGATCCGAATATGTGTAAGAGTGTAACTCTGAGATCACAATTGTATAAAGAGAAGGAAAATAACAGCAAGCTGGCAGGAAGGAAATACACAAGTGTGCAAGAGGTAGGATGCTTTGTGAGTTTAGTCTTTCATGTGTTTACCTAATTTACAAAATTTTCATCAAGGAGTATATATTACTCTTATGGGAAAGAATAGGCATTATTTGCAAGGTAGATTCATAGGTGCAGAAAGGGAGAACACGAATAAATTATAGAACTCATGTATGTTCTGTTACTTTGTTTTGAAGGTTGAAGAGCCCGGGGCATTTGTGTGGGAGATACCAAGCTGGTAACTCATAGTTACCACCCTGTAGGAGCAAACAGCACAGTGTCCTGGAGCTGTGAGGCTGAACCTCCTAACTTTTTTGAAACCCACCTGCTCCACTGTGTTTCCCCTCTAGGCATTGGTACTGAAAGTGCCTGCTTGGTTTTCTATTTGCTGAGCTTTCCCATCATTCTTTGGAGTTTCCTGAGTTAGAAAGCCTGAAGGTTGCGTTTTAACTCATACTCTAGTCCCTTGCTAGCCTCTCATAAAACTCCTTGCTTTTTGCCTCTGGAACACTGCCACAATAGGACATAGTACCTCTGCTTCCAGGTGGCTGGAAGTAAAAGATGTGTAACTTTACACTTAATTAGCAATATAATCTCATGACTCTATCCTTTGTACTGTACTACTCTGACTAGTACTCTCTGAGAAGGGGGTCTCAAACTGATTGCCGCTTGACACCTTTGAAAAGGCAGGCCAAAAGCAGTACTATTGAAAGAAGATTTTTTTTTTGTCTTTTTGAGACAGGGTCTTGCTATGCGGTTCAGGCTGGCCTTGAGCTCACTTTTGTAGCCCAGGCTGGTCTCAAGCTCGCACCAATCTTCCTGCCTTAGCCTTCCAAGTGCTAGGATTACAGGGATGCGCCACCACATCTGGGTGAAAGATGATCATCTAAAACACATACATACAGACCATCCATGTCTTTCACATTGGAATCAACACAGTATATCTGTCATCTCAATATTTTCCATCTATTTAGGCCTACTTCACCCATATGCAAGGAGATAGTGTAGCTGTATTATGCAAAAGAGTAGCCAGTGATTGGTCTCACGATGGCCATCTTAGCTAAGGTAGGCCATTCATGATTTGGTAGCAGGCCTATATGTGGGATTTCTCTAACACTGTTACTTTTGCAAGCAGTGTAATTTAATATACCCATAATTGTGCTAGTTAATTGTTTATTGCTATGCATACTAAAATACACTTTGTCACCTACTGGGGATGATAAACACATGTACTGCATTGCATTCTTCCATAATTCCACCACCAAGCAAAGATCATTGGATTTCTACTATAAGCCGTCCATTTCTCATTTTTACTTCTCAAACCACAAAATTATGCAAACCAAAAACTTTCTTATAGGTTTACATTAAACGTATTTTAACTTATATCAAAATATTGATAGCTTTTATCTCAGTGTGAATATTCATAGAGTTCATGACAGAAATATCAATATGTTTAACTTTGGGGAGCTATGCCACAACCTACTGAAGTTATACTGTGCCATAGGTACATGTATGTGACTATCTTGATAAATAAAATTTAGAATTATGAAACTTATGTGTCCCCCAGGACTTTACATAAAGCACTTTAGTACAGAAAATCTTGTGGAAATCCTACCTGGCTTGATCAGGGCAGAAAAGCCTCAGATTGAAGGGAGTAGGTAAAATTGTTAAGGTTCCAGACAAGGAAATGCAGCTGGGTTGTTCAGCCATTAGTCCAACGGGCCTCAACAGGGCTGCAAACAGAAGATAAAATAAATTTAGGAGAATGACAGAAGTGAAACAGAACAAGAACAGCTTGAGAATAAGGGAAATGAAGACAGTTTAGGTAGCAGAAGGGACACAGCGTCTGTGACTCCAGGCAGTTGGCTGACATCGCTTAGATGCAAGTTTGGGCCAGGCTAACTTTAAAGGTAGAATATTGTAGTACACAGATACAGAGAAGACTGAAAAATAGTCTCTGCCCTGACTTTGTCTAAAGTCTAGCCGGGCGTGGTGGCTCACGCCTGTAATCCCAGCACTCGGGAGGCTGAGGCAGGAGGATTGGTGCGAGTTCGAGACCAGCCTGGGCTACAAAAGTGAGCTCAAGGCCAGCCTCAACTGCATGGCGAGACCCTGTCTCAAAAAGACAAAAAAATAAATAAATAAATAAATAAAAATAAAGTCTAGAATTTTGTGTATCAGGGCCTGAAAGGATGATAGTCTGTGATGAAGATTTACTAAGTTTATTTACAGCTCTATAGTTTAGAAAACTCAGTTTGAAAAAACAAAAACCTTCAACACGTAAAAATTGTATAAATAATAAATATACAACTTATTCTTTGCACACTTGTGTTAACTGTTACCCAGTTCAGGAAATGGAAAGTTATCGGCAGAACTGATATTCAACTTGTGCCTCCTTTCCTAATTTGGATACCTTTCTTCCCTCCTAAAAGGTAACACTGCAGTACTTTGACTTTGAAATATATCTCTTTTGTTTATTTACTTTTGCATACCTTAGCATGCATTGATAAACACTGCAGTTTTGTCAGTTACTGACTTCAGTATATTCAGTATGATCTCTTTGGTGTATGGTTTCTCACATTTATATTATGTCTGCAAGTCACTCATATTGTTGCATATGGGTTACATTCTTCCTTCTCATTGCTATATAATATTCCCTTTTGTGAATGTGCCACAAGGTCATTTTCTGTCCTAATGTGGATCGTATTCAGACCATTCCCACTTTCAGGCAATGAAGACTATGGATATTTTTGTTTGACTATTGGTGTATGTGTGTCTGAATTTCTGCTAGCAGTGGAATTATTGAATCATACGACCTGCACATGTCCAGTTTTGGCAGAATCCGCCAGTTTCCTGAGTATCCCAATTTACACCCTTTCATTGTGCCAAATCCTTATCAACACTAAGTATTGTCATATTTTAAAATTTTAATTATCCTGGTGGGTGTGTAGTGATATCTCACTGTGGTTTAATGTGTAATTCTCTCATGACTAATGAGGTTGAGCATCTTCACATATTCATTTGCCTTTGTACATACTCTTTTGAAGAATTCCTATTTAAGGCTTTTGCCCAGTTTTCCTTGCAGACTGTCCTTTTCTTTTTCACTTGGAGAAGTTATTTACAGATTTTAGATGCAAGCTCTTTTTTAAAAAAAAACAGGTGATGCAAATAAATAGTGCTGTAAATTCTGTAGCACTAAGCCTTCTCGTTTAATGCTCATTGAGCCTTATTTTCTCAGCCTAATTTCTACCTGGCTTCTCACATTGAGCTGACCCATGATTTGCCTTATCAAGCTTGCCCGGATCTTAGCAGGCACTTCACTGAGGCTGCATGTTCTGCCCTCTAACTTGCCTTCCTCTCCCTTTCCTTTCCATCCATGTCCCTTTCTCTTTCTTCCTCTGTTCCTTCAAACCTTGCCCTTTCTTGGGGAGGGGAGGTGCTTACCATTTGGATTCGCCTTGTGCCACTAATAGGTCAGGAAACAACACTCTGCCAATAATTCAGAGAGTGGAAGATTCTCTCTTCCAATGAGAAGGGGTTGGAAGCTCAAAGAAATTAAGTCACTTGCCCGAGATCATACTGCAAGTTAGTGGCCACACTAGAACTAGCTCTCCAGTCTCTTGCATGCCTATGCCAGCATTTTCCATTCCACTACACTCAGAAAGATCAGGCATAGCTGAACATCGGCTGGAGTGCTTTTCCCCTTCTCAAAAATAACTGCTGCCTGTGTCTGTGTAACAACGTAATCGGTAGAGAGCATGGCTCATGTCTGTCTGGACCCAGGTTAAGAGATCACATCACCTCTGCTACTTTCCCATCTCATAGCTGTCAAATCCTGAAGGACAACAAATGGCTTGAGTAATGAGATGAGTTAAGATAGTGTCTCCCACGCTGAATTATGTGCCAGTTCCAGGACTACAGGATTCTGCCACAATCCATTTACACAAGAAATTAAATTGAAGATCGCAATGTAATATTCATATATTAAATCCTGGCGGACAATCAAAGTAATTAAGGCCAAATGCTCTGAATCATCCTGTGGCATCACGAACATTCTATTGCTGGATTTTTAGAAGGCCTTATTTCTACAACCAATTATCTTGGAAATCATTAAGGCTCCTTTGGAATGTGAATAATTTGAAAGGCACCACAGTACCTAGTACCACTCAAAGCCTTTTGCTCCTATAATTTCTACCACATAGGGGTGATGGGTATGTGGGAAAAGTCTGATATCAAGAAAAATTAGGGTATAGGGCTAGCCTCTGATTATTCTTCACTCCCACTGTATTTTTTAAGGGAGTGGTTATATTTCATGCTAAATTGAAGTATCAAAAGCAAGCTACTGGGTAATCCCAGCCCCAAAGTGATGTGCTGGTTGCGTGGCTCTGTGGCTTTTACAAATATATTCTGCTGATGTTTTGCAAAGCGTGGAGAACAAGATGGCTCTCTGCTGCCCCACAATGCTAAGTGGGATCGTCCTTCAGGGTCACGTCATGCATTAAAGCTTTGTCCAGTGCCCCTGTTGGCCCCAGTTCTTCTGTGCTTCCCTTGGTCCACATCCCTGTTGCAGTACTCATCAGAAAGCCCTCAAGTAATCTGTTAGTCCCGCTTCTGTTGCATGAGCACTCCAAGAGCAGGGTTCTGTCTGAAACCTTTTAATGGTCCCACACCTGGACCAGGCATGAGCCACAGAAGGTGCTTGGTACATGGCTGGTGGATGTATGAAAGACGACATGAGCAGAAGAGTGAATGACGAAAAGAACAAATGGGCCAACTCACACAGATATGTCTCTGATTAGGATTGACAAGGTTAATGCTATGGCAGCATCAAGGAGAGTAATTAATCTTTCCTCTCTTCCAGTAAATGCTTTAATTCTCTCTAAAACACAATGCTCTCAAACCATCATCAACAAATGAAACCTGTCACTGAGAATGTGTAACTAAAAGATAAACAGAGTATTAAATTAATTTATATGTTTCAAAATTGTACGTAGGAAATAGATCATTTTATCTGAACTAATTATAAGACTTTTGTGCATCTTGAGTGCTACACACAAAAAAGGTCTCGATACATCCATTTTTCCAATGGTAATAATTAAAAGTGTGCATATACAATAAGATTGCTACCAAATTATTTCTTCTCATAAATATTCACACATAGCCTAACTTCACTGAGGTTGCGTGGCATCAGTATTACTTACTTTACGTTGAATTCTGCCTCTCTGGCTGTAGTACAATTCTGATTGCACAGATGAGGTATATGAGAGACATTGGATTGTAGAGTGAATGAATGAATGAATGAAGACAGGGTGACAGAAGCTTGAAAGGTTCTTACTCATTTCCAAAGTAGAGCTGTATGGAGCAAGTCCTGTTTGCTTAGGTTCTTTTTGTGATTAATCGGCTACAGCATCCCTGTGCTTTCAGGGCAACCAGATCTATGTACCAAACACTGTGCCCCTTTACAAGGCAGCTGTCTTCTTCCCTCCCTCCCCCATGCCTGGCACAAGCTAGGAAGGGTTGCACAGTCTGTACTGTACCAGTCACCACCTGTGGCTCTCTTGGGAGGACCTCTTGAGCTTGAAAGTTTCATGTCATCCTAGGCATATAGTTAGTATTAGAAATTATGCCAAGAAAATATTGATACTGCACAAAATCAATAAACTGGGGCCACCACTAAATATTTATTGGGGCAGACAGTGACGCCATGTTTGCTCAGAAAATTCAATCAAGTTCTGTCCAATTACTGTGGGTTTAGATTTGAGTGAATTAGCTCTTAGTCATAGAATCCCAGAATGTCAGAAGTGGAAGGATCCTTAGAATTCATCTAGTTCTGTGTAACCAGGAGGTTTTCAAACTGTTCTTTATTAAGAAACACTTTTCATCCAGGGAAATGTTATAACACTCCTCTCCTTCAAGTGGGGGCATAGGTCCCCGGGCTTGACTCCCCCATCTCATCTGCCTCAAACTCCAGTGACATTAAGAACTGCAACACAATAGGGGAAAGGGTCCTGTCGTGGAGCCAGAATCCAGGCACTCTCGGATCATCTTAGCCATAGGGGCTGATGCTTTGACCTTTCTGATTATGTCTGAGGGGAGCCTTGGATAGTCAGACTTGCAGAAGAGGTATGCCCCTCCCCAAGGGGTGACAAGGTAACTAACAGGAGTGAGTGTATTTAAATAAACACATTGCTACTATCTGTTCAAAAGTCCAGAGGGAAATCATGAGGGCAACAGATATAGGGAGGTAAATGCTGCATGTTTGGGCACTTCATGAAGACTATTAACGAAGAGGAGCAGTGGTAAGGACCCCTACTCCCTGTGCCCGTGCTGTGGTATGTTGCTTCATAAGTCCATATTTCCTTGAGCTCATCTGTCACCTTCTACAGCAGTGTATCTTGTCCCTTGTCAATTGTCACCTGTTGCCCATCCTGGTGTCCCTTTAGGTTGGCTCTGTTGACACCTGTATGTCGTGGGTATATATCAAATCTTTTCCCACTGATGGAGCCAGCTATGCCACTTCCATGTACCTGTTTGCCTCCAAAGGTGTCTGAAAGTGTGCGTGTGTGTGTGCGCGTGTGCGTGTGCGTGTGTGTGTGTGTGTGTGTATTTATGGGAATAACTCTCCATAGCTTTGGTCTTTATTTCAGTAGATGATTATCCGTGTCTTTTTCTGTTTTCAGTGCTTTCCCTTACAAGAATGCCTGGGAAAACTAGCAAGACCTTGTCTTAATTATATATGGTATAGGGCTAAGGACATATTCTGGTGTGAAGACTCTGGGTTCAATCACCAACAGCACTTTGAAAACAAGAGATATCAGTTTGAAACCATGTGTGCCCTACAGCCAAAGAAAAAAGATCCAAGAGTGGAGAAAACATATCGGATCTCTTTATAGACTTCACTTTCTTCTGCCATGTTTCTCAAATGCCTTCATTTCTATTGACCGCCAATCCATCCCCATTTCTTTCTCTTTGTCTGCTGGTCTCTGATGGTTCTATTTTTTTTTTTTTGTTGCTATCTTTTTCTTTTTACTTTGTTACTTCCTTTTTCTATTTTACTACCTTATTTCTCCCCTTTTCTGGCGCTATTTGCTTTTTCTCTCAATTTATCTATCCCTGTATGATTCCATTTCTTTCCTTGAAAAAAATTCTTTCTAAATCTGTTTGTCCCTGTTTCTTTCTCCCTTTCCTCTTAGACCCTCTTTCATGACTTCTCTTTTTATTCTATGCCACTTACACCCGTGGCTCTTTTCTGTGATGCTTCATCTATTCAGCATCTTCCTCTTCTTTCGCTATCTTTTTTTAGTATCCCTGTATTTCTCCAATTCTTTTCTTCTGCTTACATTCTGTTGCCCACTCCTCTTATGGCTCTGACAGCGGCTCCCCGTATACAGATATGTCTGTCTCTTGTGCTTTGCTCTCCCTATACACCAAACACTCTTCAAGCAGCAGGAGAGGCCAGGAGTTCCCCTCTCTGCCTTGTGCTGGGCTATGCCAGGTAGGTCATTAGCAGTCCTCTCACTCCCAGGTGGGTAGGGCTGTTGCTGCTCCCAGAAGCCTAATACTCCCATCCTTGTTCCCTGCCCCCAGGCCCCCATCTGCAGAGTCACACTGCGACTCCAGCTGCTTGTATTCCCTGCACGTCCTTTGAAGAGCAATAAGCCCCCAGGTGCGCTGGGAGAATTCATCAGCAGCCCAACAGGGCTAACGATTTACTCCTGAGAAATAATCCATATCCAGATAATGGATCACCCCTGACTCCCGGACACCATTTGTCTTGGTACTTGAATGGCACCACAATCCAGGGACGGAGCCAGGACTCTATCCTGGGTTCATTGGTAGATGAATAGGCTGGAATAATAATGTTAAGGATTATGATAAGGAACACTTTGCAATTGCATGGTGCTTTTAAACTCTATAAATTTGAAGGAGATTAACCTTCCTTAGCTCATCTCTCTTGAATCTCACACCCTGCAGACCTGGCTTGCAGATTCAGAAGCAGGGGAATTTCAGTGATGCCACAGAGCCTTTAGCCTGTTACTGCCAGAAATGGAAGAAAAACTATTTTCTGACTTCCAGAGCATTTTTCCTTGGAACACTACATGGCTTTCCAATTTTTGTTTCTTATTGTTGGTGTCTGGGAAATGAATGCCAACATAAGGAGACAATATATGGGAGTGGAGGTTTCATAGACAGACCTGGGTTTGAATTCTGAATCACTGTGGCACAAGTGCCTGCCTGGCAAGTACAACATCATGAGTTCGAATCTTGGTCCCGCAGGAAAAAAAAAAAAAACAAAAAAAACAAGAATCCTGGATCAGCATTAGGTATCTGTGTGGCCTTCGATAGATTGCTTACTCACTAAGAACCTCAACACTTTTCTCCATAAAGTGGGGATCTTCATCACCCTTCCTCAGAGTACTATTATGAGGATAAAGGGAGATTACGCATGTAGAGTGCTTATTATAGTCTTTGGCACATAGCAAAAGCTCCATGAGTGTTAGCTATGATTATTACTATTGCCTGCCTCTTTGCAGACTGCTAAGTGAACTCATACAAATGCATGAGAAAATTGGTCTGGAGGAGAAGAGATAATTGATGAGCTAGCTTCCACAGAAGTGTCCCCGAGGCCATTGCTGGGGGAAGGGACCTGGATTTGTGCTTTGGGGAGGAGGTAAGGTTTCTGGCTGAACTCACAGGCCCTGCTGGGTCTAGAAACAGGCAAAGGGGAAAAAAGCATTTGGGGATCTGTCTTCAGATCTCTAGCATGTTTTATTGCTCAGCAGGATCAATTGCTGGCTTTAAATTCTAGGCAGTGAAGATTCCCCCTTCTCAGATGCTCAGCTGTCTTTCCCTGGGGCGATTTCCTACCCCTTTGAGCTGGACAGAGAATTATTTCTTTGGGCAATAATAAAGCCTAAAGGTTTTTTTTTTTTTTTCTTTTTCTTTTTTCAGAAGGCCAACGCAAACTAAAAATAATGAAATCTTGGGCCGAAGCCTTTTGCGTAAATGGAAGTTCACTGCACAAATATAAGCGTGATCGTCAATATTGCCAATAATAACTGTAACAATCAGTCTGGAGAGCTTATTGTACAGTGTGTGGTGCCTAGAAGTTGGCACGTCATCTCTGACGGTGAAAAACAACCCCAGGGTCCATGTGCAGGCAAAATCTCAGCCCACGGTCTTCTCCCCCTTTCCTAGGACCTCACCCTCCCAGAGTTACACACATAATTTAGCTTGCAGTGAGATGACTGTGACGCTACTGAGGCTCCCTGGAGAATGAATGGTGTGTGGAGGCGGGGAGTGTGGGCTCCTGACTTCATGCTGCAGGAAGGCGACGAACTGATACATCTCGTAAGCACTAAGGGCTCAACTCCTTTGGAGATGAGAAGGGCTTTGTCAAAGCCTGATGGTTTATTAATAATTTTCTCCACTGAACAGAGCCCCATGGTTATGAATTGACAAGTATTTAGTGAGAACCCTCTGTGGCAGATCTAAAGAGGTTTGGCAGAGCTGACAATGTGGTCGAAGAGACAGATCACAGACAAACAGAGATTACTGACAATACAAAGCAATTCCTTCAATAGAGACAAGCAAGCAGCTAGAGCAAAGTGAGGAAACAGGACATGATGATGTCACTCGGTTTTTAGAGCCTTGGTTTCCCCTATCCTTTCAGAAAGGCAGTCTGGTAGCACTGAAAAAGTGTTAACTTGATTTGGTCTGACTTAAATCTTCAGTTAGTTTACAAAGTACCTGTGGGTCCTGACCAAGTCACTTAACTTCTGTGAGGTGCAATTACCCTGTGTGCAGATTGGGGTATAATTCGAGCCCCTGCGTCACAGGTTATGTTAAGTGTTAAATGAAAGCAAACATGTGGAGCACTAAAAGAAATGCCTGGGACATGGTAAGCGCTCAATGATTGTTTCTTCTTATTACACATTGTAACAGGAAAGGCAAAGAATGTTTAGAAATAGAAAGGCTTTCTTTTTCCTTTTAAGCTCTTTATATGCCTGGCATTAAATTTTCCAGAAGTGCAAACCCAAAAAAAGCTTATACATAAACAATAATTATAACATCACTCTATAATACCTTTTATATAGCTCTCTAGTATTGCTCACTAGATTTTCTATGATCAAATTTACAGAACAATGAAATACAGAGGAAGCAAATTATATACTTCTTGTGATCCCAGCCTCCTGTCTGAGCTTCAGTTTTTCCATCTGTAAAATGTGGCTAAGAACACCTACTTCACAGTGCCTTTGTGAAAATCAAATTAAAATGTGTATAAAGCACTCGGCATAGAATAGGCGGAAAACAAATGTCAGCTCCATTCTACTTCTTTCATCTTTAAAAATAGGAATAAGAAAGAATCAACTTCACAGGGTTATTATGAGGATGGAGTCAAGTAAATACACAGGAAATGCTTGCAAACTGTGAAACCCAATAATAGACATTACAGAAGATTTGTTATTTATCAGGCACTATACAATTAATAAATGCTAGTCAATTAAGTTTACATTAATTAAATGTCTACTATATGGAAAATGTTATTTTGGGTAGTGCGAGTGATGTAGCGAGATAAAAATCATTAGAGAGGCTGAGCCCCTGCATACAAAACTGGGCATAAGGGTGAGACCTTGAAGGGTTCTCCTGTTTGGGTATCAGAGAAGAGCCCAGAGGGGGGACCAGAAATCAAAGGGAAGAATCTTACTGCAGTACAATATCTGCAGAGCCAAAAAAAAAGAGACTTTCAATAATGAGAGATTCACAATGTAGGATTCTGCTGAGAAAGTAGATCAAATTAGGACAAATATGAGGTCCTTGGATTAGGTCTCCAAAAGGATATTGGTAATTGTGCAGAAAAGAATTGAGTGTGTGTGTATTTGTGGATAGTGGCAGGAGCTACTTTATTGTGGACAGAAGAAGGAGGACAGGGGGGAAAGTGAGGAACGCACTCTAGACCACTCTTTGATGGCATTTGAGATTAAAGCTGAGTATTTATACACAGTGTAATACTACTCTGCTATGAAAAATGATGAACTTGAGTCATTTGTAGGAAAAATAATACAACTTAAGACTTTAGTGTTAAGTGAAATAAATCAGACACACAAGCTTAAAAAACACAGTTTCTCTTGTTTGAGAAACTCAAAAATATAAAAAAAAGATCAAAATACAAGCTAAGATAGATGATATGAAATAGGGAGGTAGATTATTTGTAAAAGGCAAAGGAGGCAGTGGAGTAGGGAAGAAAAGGAAAGAAAGACGTGTTATGCATGTAGACCATCCCCTAATGAGGCACTATGTACTATGAACATGCAGTAATGAGAAAAAAAAATTAAAAAGGAAACACTAAGGCTGAGAGGGGGAAACTGTATGATAGCTAGAACAGGACTCAGAGGGAGGGGAAAGCTCTTTTCATAAAGAGCTGTTTCAGTAGCTCTGAGAGCCAATGGGGAGAATAAGTCCATCAGGAAAGAGAGGGTAAATGAGCAGGTTAGGGAATAGACACAAGAAGAAATCAGAGATGACACCTGGGAGGTTTCACCAAGAGCAAACAGGCTTTGGGGCAATAAGGAGGGAGCCACCATGGGGCAGCACACACTGCCAGGAGGACAGAGAAGTCTCGGGGAGCCACGACACCTCAACCTAGGAGGCTCTGAGGGCTTTCCACAGCTGGTGCAGACTGGGAAGAGGTAAGATAGTGAGTGGACAGCAGGCAGCACATGCTGGCAAAGTGTTATAGACCCAGAGCCAGGGACAGATTTGGGGACGTTTAATATGTGCATAGTCAGAGGCTAAAGGTACATGTTTCCCTGGTGGCCAAGGTAGCAGCGGCTGGAGGGGGTGAGCTTTAGGACATCAGCAACAAGGCTGGCCCAGAGCAGGTTGATTCTTCATCTTTCCAAGTAGGAGAGGACAACCAGAAAAAAAAACCAATAATAATAATAATTAATAAAACAAAAACCACTGGGATCACGATTCTGCATTCAGTCCTTGAACCTGGCCTTGGACAAGAAAATCACCACACCTCAGCTTCTATTAGAGAGTATCTCACTCCTCCTGAGCCGATGTGAGAAACATTCTCTGAGGACAGCAATATGTGTGGTTTGAAAGATAAATTGGGGGCTCTTTCTGTCTGTTTTTCCTAAGGATGTGGGAGAGAGCTGGATCCTGCATAGAGGATACTATGCTTCAGAGACTGGCCAGGGACCAATGACCACAGAGGCGGCAGATGCACGGCATCCCTCTCTTGTTGCTGAAATGGCCCCTGAGCAGCTGGCCTTGGCGACAGTCAGGGTCCACAGTCACTTAGAAACTTGTGCTTTCCTCTTATTTGTTAAGGTCTTGGGGACTGAGAGTTCTGTAATCTACCCAAATAATTTCTGCACTGAGAGCAGGCAATATGGTGACTTTAGGCTAATGGCCAGCTCTTCAACATGCCCACACCACCTCCTCGATGTGTCTCGTGACCCTTCTACCACCTGATCAGACCCCAACCACAGCCCCTCTTCTTTCAAGTTTTCTTAAAATCAAGTATTATTGGTGCCATTTAGATACAGCTTGTCTTTGGCAGTATGGCTGCGCTCTTGGTCAGGAAGGTCCACCTTTGATGGCAGCTCCTGCACTTCCCCTTAGCTTCCACTTTGACAAATTTGTGGAACCTGGGGGGTGAAACAGTAGGACAAGTGTAATTCTGGGATGCTTATAAGCAGGTGAGGGTGCAGGGCCCCAGAAGCCAAGGGGGTAGGGGCGGACAGCTGCTGGCTCCAAAGATACACAAAACATAAAGGCAGTGCTTAGCATCATTTAGCCTTGGGCCAGTTCTGACGTTCATGTATGAACCTCTAAGGCACCGGGGGACCTGGAAACACAGGGACAGGGCCTAACACCTCACTACTTAGCACAGGCATAGACTGAAGCTAGTCTCACATCACAATTAAAGACTTAGGTTATCTGAGTATTGAGTTATAGTGGAGAAAGACTTACTTGCATTGACAAATGGCAATTAATGAAGAAGATGATTAAAAGGGAGAGAAGCTACAGGCTCAGAAATGTCAGTAGTTGGTGTACAATAGAATTATTTCCTCATGGTTTCCTCTCTTCCTTCTCCCTCCTTTATCATCCCCCACTTTTGCTCTTCTCCCTTCCTCTCATTTGCCCTCCTCCTGCTGGATCCGTCCCCACTTCCCCTGGCAGCTTCTGATATGATTTCTTATGATCTGCAGGCAAATGCCATTAATCTCAACAGGCTCGCAAGAGTCCAGCTAAGCTGTCCCATGAGCCAATCCTGTGAGCAGACAGAGCAAGGGAAGCAGCAGGCAGCCTGCCCCCCACCCGCCTCCTCGGGGTAATGGCAGATAAAACAATGAGCCAGTGTGGCTGCCCCTAAAGTAATCAATAAATCACTTGGGGTCCTAGAGAGGTGGAAAACTGCCCAGCAAACAGTGCTCAGAACATTTTTGGTGACCTCCTCTGCCTTGAATGTTCATGGCACACCAGTCGCTAGGGCGAGGATTGACTCTGCTCTCAAGGTGCCGCTCCCAAATTCCGCCTGGCCCTTCTCAGTTTCAGAGGGAGGTCATTCATTCCAATGGGATGTGACAGGTGCCATCTTCAGGCACTTGGCTCTGCTCCCAGCGGCCGGGATTGTAGCTGACTGCAAATCGCCCAAGTGCAATGCTGGTCTGAAGAGAGCAAGCACTAGGGTGGGCAGATGACCTTTCAAGAACTCTGGAACTCAAGGTGAGATGCAGTGTGATGTAATGGACGGAACCCTGGACTCGCGGGTGGATATCTGGTTTCCAGGCCTATTGCAGCCACTAACTTGTTAGCAGATGCTGGGTAAGTCCCTTTCTGTTTCTGGATCTTGATGTCTCCTTTGTGATGTGATAAAGTTCGACTAGATGTTTTCTAATGACAGTTTCAGACCTAACAAGCAAATTGAAATCTTAAAAAGTCCACCATCTTTGGAAAGCTTCCAGCTTGAATTTCTAGTTTGGGCTCTAATTTAGCTGCTTTTTTTTCACTAAACCCTTAACCCTGTGCATTCAGCTATTGAGTAGCCCCCAAGTCTATCTGAGATACAAAGACTTCGTAGGTCTAGCGTTCCACTCATTCTGTGTTAGCCCCTCTGCATTCGAGGCAAGGGGCTGTCTAGTGGGAGATTCTGCTCAACTTTGTATTTATTCTTTTTTACAGTTAAAAGAACGACAGAATAAATAGTTGTACAAAATATTAAAAGCTGACCTCATAGAGGTTTATGGCAGAATGTTGATCCCTAGAAGGTGAGGACTATGTGTGTTTGGGGAAGACTTGGAAAAGGTTGGTCAGTGGGTTCTACTTTATAGTTAAATGAGAGTAAGGTATTCTGCTGTGCCATCCTACAGTCAGATGATTATAGATAATGAGAATGTACTGTACATTTGAAAAGGTTAGAAGAAATACCCTTGAGTGTTCTTATTACAAAGAAATGATAGCTGTTTGAGGAGATGGATATGTTTGCCCCCTGCCACTGGAAAACTTCATAGTGTATATACACTTAATTAAAGTCAAACATGGTACCCCGTAAATATGTGCAATTTTATGTTTTATATACCAGCCAAAATAAATTTAAATTTAAAACATGCATTCCCTTATTAGAAATTTGCCACACTTATGTTCGTTCTCTCTGTGCCACCTCTCTGTCTTTCTCATCCTCCCTCCCCCCAATTTGGAAGTATATTGTAGATCTGACTCTTAATCCTAAACACTTTGGAGTACATATCCTAAAAATAAGAATGTTCTTAATTGGAGAGATTCTGATGCTTCAGAAATGCTTTGCAGTTTTTGGCAAGGGAAAAGTCTCTAGCCTCTGTGACAGGAGGTATGTAAGTCTAAAAACCGGACTGTAGTCAGGGTATATGCAGCATTGGGAAGGAGCTGAATGCCAGAGAAAGACGCAGAAATAGTCGTCCAAGTACAGGATGTTTTTCAGGCTGTGATTTAGTGTACGTGATTTCCCTTCGTTAAACTTCAGCTTCTCGATCTATGAAATAAAATAATCTCAGTTCTGGCAGCTTCCCAGAGCTCTGTAAGGTTCAGATGTGAAAGTTCAGACGGATAAGAGCACTTTGGCGGCTGCCACACTAAACACATAAAGACAACTGATTTGCAGAAATTATCTTCAGAGCTAGGAAAGTCCATGTGCAATACTTGTTTGGTCTCAAGGTTGGAGGTCTCTGGTAATACATGGAAGTGCATGACCCCCATCACCCTCAACTCCCAAATACTTATTGCTACTGGAAGCCACAAAACTTTCATCTAGCATGGAAATCTCAGTGACTTGAATCTCTTAGAGTTTTTAAAAGGCATTAAAAACACTTCCATTGTCTCCAGTTTTTTTTTTGGGGGGGGGGATAACTCCATTTTCTCTCATTGATTATGGCATAAAAGTAAAAGATTACCAGCCTGCTTTGTCTTATTTTTGACATTTTTGTGTGCCCCATTAGTTTCTACTATTCTTCCTGCCCCACCCTGTTGAGACCTGTAGAGTTGCAAAATTCTCTCATCCTACCCCCCCACCTCAAAGAACAAAATGCTTTACAAAATTAACTGAGCATTTGGGAGTTTTAACTTGATTTTTGCTTTTCACTGAACCAGAGGGGTGTGTGTGTGGGAGATGCACTTGTCAACTAAAAGCAATTTCCCTGACTCCTTGGGGACTGAAGTGTAATCGTAGCTCTGTCTTTCTGATGTCAGGATAAAGCTTGCATTTTCCTGAGTGGTGTCAGCACGCTGACAGACAACTCCTGGGATCTAACAAGAAGTCCTGGCAAAGAACATGGTGGGGGATCTGGGATCTGGAGGCAGATCTCGCTGATCTTTCCTTGCTTGAGCAATTCTGGCCTAGTCTCTTACTTTGCCTTACTTTTTCTAACTTAAAGAAATGGAAATAATTCTCTGCACTCCTTCCTCATGAAGATTATGTGAGGACTTTGTCAGGCTTTGGTGATCTAAAAATGTTTGGAAGTAATAGAGTTATGAAAGAAAAAAAAACATGGGAGTGGTGTGGTGTACCCTAGGAATTCTATTAAATAGAAGCAAAGGGACTTCCAACTTTCCTTGTGCAACTCCATTTGAGAAAGTAAGAAACTAAGGTCTTTCTGAGGTGCAAAGAGGTCCACATACTCCTAGAATGCTCTCACATGATTTCTTTGGTAGATTCAGCATGAGCTCAGATGAATTCTTCCCAAATAAAAAGCTGAGGGGCAGTCTTGAACTGGGGCTTCACGTGAGCACTCATGTTCCTTGTGTGTGCCGTGTGGGCCTTCTCATAGGTGTGCTCCTAGAGAGGGTATTGGGAGACAGTCAGCTAGTTTCTTTCAATGGCCAGGGAATGGATGACTTTATTATTTCCTTCCTGAAAATGCAGAGACCTTTAGCCATCCCGTAGAGGGAGGCAGGTAGTCGGGTTAAGAATCTTATTTTGTAAGAGGCTGAGGTTGGGAAGCTGATGTGTTTACATTCTTTCAACCAGCACTTCAGCCTCACTCCAGATATTTTACCTTGAGATGCTCTATTCCAGTTACTGTTCTTCAGCTGTCTCTTCCTTGATGCAAGGAATCCAGCAAATTGTGTTTCAAGTGCAATAATTTGACCGGAAAATGCCATGTAGCTATACGTACAAGGATTCTTAGAAAGTCCAAATGTATACTCTGTATATATATAGTTTGTTCATTTTGAATAAAACTAAACCTTTCCTGGAGTTAAGTTTCAAAATGTACTCAACTTCTTCTGCTATTCATGTAAGGAAGCGGAGTTGAGTTAGGCTGATCAAATTTCCCTGATGGCTGCCCCTATGTTCCTTGGAACTGAGATGTAATGAGAAGAAAATGATAGAAAGATTTACAGGGAAGAAACTCTTTCCTCTGTATTAGCTTCTCAAACTTTAGTAGAAATAAGAGCCCCAGTGGCAAGTGTGCTAAAAATGGCATTTTCTGGTCCTCATACTCAGAAAGTTGTATTCAGTAGGGCTGGACTGGGAAAAGGGAATGTGCACTATTTTAGCACCCCTATGAGAATCTCATGCACGTGGTTATGGATCATGCCTTGGGAAGCTCCGATCAGTTAGGAAATTTAGGGACCTTCAAGTGTTAGTGTTCCATTTAATTAAAAGTTGCTCGTCTGGATGTCACACAGTCTTAGTCTTTATGAAAAGGAAAAAAAAAAGTTTTCAGCCTTCTCCCTCAAGGTCGACAAGCCCCTAGATTCACTTTATCATTATGGCTGCAGAATTCCCAGTACACATTGAGCTAAGTTTGGAGAAAGTTGGCTCTTACTCAGTCACAGTTCCAACAGGAGGCTCTTACGAGGCAAGCAGCTAGCTCTGAAGCTTTAGTCCTTAGACTAAAAGTGAGAGTAAAAATGAACATTGCACCCACTTAGTAGCTCCTTGACATGAGGGGTTGGAGGTCCAGGCTGAGTAAGTTTCTAATAAGGGTATTAAGGATCCTTTATATCTTCAGAAGAGATGCAGATAAAATTCCTCTGCTTTTTCTGGATCACCAAATCCAGGCCTAAGTACCCTATACCACCAGCGTGGCACAAACCCACAAACTCCAGTCATTCTATCTAGCCTGGTTCTTTGTTTAACAGAGACACAGCTACAGATTGTTTTCTATAAGTAGTATTTTATAACTTAGTAAAATAATGTTTAGTAAAGAAAAATTGCAAACTACTAAAATATGAAAATAATAAAACAGTTAAATTGCCTGTAATTGAGTTGTCTAAATACAATCATGATTAAAATTCTGGTGTGTTTCCTTTTAGTTTCTTTTTTCTATGTATAGGCATATAATTTATTTATACTGTCTGTACTATAGTGTGCATACATTTTGAACCCAGACTTTTTTCATTAAAAAGTATCAGAAGTGTATCTCCACATTATCATATAATCTTCCCAATTATACATTTAAAAATAATTGCATAATAATTCATTCAATGAGTCAACATTTGCATAGCTCAATATCTGGCACCTAGAGAACATCTGCTAAATATTTGTTGAATGAATTAAAGAACTGATGGATGAGTGCATTCCTCTGTTGTGTGACATTTAAAGATCTGCTAAAAGAACTTTAATACTAAGTAATTAAATGACGAAATAGACAAGTCAAAGACAGGGGACAAAGAAAAACTATCAGCTTGTTATCTATCTATCTATCTATCTATCTATCTACCAATCTATCGATCTTGAAGTCTGTTTTTTCACCAACAGACTGTATGCTTTGCATGAGACTTGCTCATAACTGTTAACATACCCATTTCCAGATGAGGAAACTGAGGTTTAGTGAAGTTAACTCTCCCAAGATTACATACTAATATATATTCAAGATTGATCTTCCAATTCAGAAGCACCTTTAACTTTGTTCCTTTACCATAGTACACTTCTTGAGAAAAAGGCAACAAAAATGGAGCTACCATGGCTTTATACCTCAGGTAGAGTTACTCTAGAAGCACAGAAACCTCAGAAAACCATTGAGGTCATTATAAAAGCTGGTGCCACATAAGCTCATGGGAAGAGGTAAGGCTGAGCCTTCAATATCCAGCACCTGAAGCTGGACATTTCTAGATGTCAAACTTGTTTGGCTTGGATGACTGGATATTTGTACAGCAGAAATTGGTAAAAGTGGGTCTGGTGAATGTTTGTTGTCTTTGATTGCTTTTAGAAAACTAGAAATGATTTAGAAATTGGTGCAAAAGAAGGGAGCATGTTTCCCAGAAAGGAAGAAAAATGAGTGGAAGCCCTTTAAACTCTGACTATAGCCCTACTTTGCTAAGAATTGTATGGCAAAGCACAGGAGGTTTTGCCATTTTATGTACCCCTTTGCCACGCAATGCTAATATCAGTGGTTAGCAAAGCAAATGGAATAACTTCTTACCCACAAAGACCCATGACTTTGACTTGCACTCCCCTGGCCTGCAATGCAGCTGTTAGAAGAGGATTTCCCATATTTTTTCTGCCTTCTCACTAGCATTGTGATTAAGAGAGCCCCTTTTCCCTAGTAGAGAATAACATGACTGTTATGTCTGTACAGCTACCAATGGAGAATTGGGAGAAAATTAATTTGTGCTACTGGACTTGAAGAGAAAAGGAAAATTTCCTTTTGAAGCCCTTGATGCTTAGTGTGGCCCAACTCTGGTATTGACTTCTACCCAGGATTTGGGGAGCAAGGTTGATTTTTCTTTGCTAGGAGCCATAAACACTAAATCACTTGTGGCATGTGTCCTCCTATGAATTTAAAATTTAAAAATACAAAGTCATAAAAGATGTGTAAGAAAATCCAGCACAGTACCACCCCTCATTAAAATATCAAATAGCAAATTCTTTCTAAAAATAAGTGTTGGTTGCCCTCCTGTCAGTGCTCTGAACAAAAGTATAGGCAGTGGAATCCATAAGTCAGAAACAACAGGAAGGAAGACACCCCCACTTTCTATGTAGTTGACCCTGTTCTTCTATTGCAGTTAGGGACCAAATCCCTTAAAACAAAGCTTTTCAGGCATGATGGCATTCCTTTTTCCCTGAAAGACTCCCACTGTTACATTCAGGGTCCCTTGCCTAACAAAAATAATTTTTCACTCAAAGTCTTGATCTTCTAGGACAGAGCTTAAAACAGTAGGAGCTATCCATGGCTTCAGTGATGCCTCTTTTAAGATGAGGATTGGGGGTTCCCAATGGACAGGTTCCAAAGGACTAACACAGAGTTCCCCTTTCAGAGTCAAAGGATCTGGAGCAACCACTACTTCCTTCTTATGTTAGGCCTCCTTGGGGGCTAACATTCTAGTTCAGTTAAAACCCAGGTTTTCCTAGGGCTGCAATGATCTCTCTCAAGTCTGAGGATCCCTGGAACAGGTGCAACAACTCGCCCTCAAACTGTATCTTCCGGGGTATAGAAGTGATTGTTTGCACTCCAATAAGGGCGAGTAGGGCTGGGGGCAGGTCAGGGACCTTCCCTCCTTTTCAGTTTTGGGGCTCACCACAGCTGAGATGGCGTCTCCTCCCCTCAGTTCCTGGAATCCCTAGGGTAGGGATAGATCCCCGCCCTCAGAGTCAGAGCTTCTCCGGACAGGAGTGGAATCCTGACCTCCTTCTGAGTGGGGGAAGGGGCTGTGGGACCTTCCCTCAGGCGGAGGGGTGGGGAGGGCTACCCCGAAGCCCTGCCCTTTCCATGACAGGCTTGAGGTGTCCGGTGACCAAGACACTCAGAGCTGGGTGCAGGGTGCGGCCCAGGGCGTGGTCACTGAGGGCTACTTAGAGCAGTGGTGCGCAGGACAGCGTGGAAGTTAGCTGTGAGGCTGCCGGCGCTCAGCGCGGGTCATGGCGTGGATACTGGACTGCCTTTTCGCTTCAGCCTTTGAGCCTCGCCCCTGCCATGGTGAGTGGGGCCCGCGGGGTAGAAGGGCTGGAGTGCTCAGTTGGGGGCAGCCAGCGGCTGCAGCCCCAACTGGGTGCCCTGGGGCTTGGATCCTTACCCCCTAGCCTCTCTTCCCGTTGGTTTTTAGCTAATTGTTCCTGGCCCAAGGGACTGCCCCCTCGAGGACCCGCATAAATCACCAGCTTTGCCGGGAACCTACAGCAATCATTCTAATGGTTTGGCGGGACACTGGGCGAGCGCGGGGGTGGAGTCCTGGCTCAGCCTCCTGCAGGGTCAGCCAGAATCTTGGGGCCAGACGCACTTAAGCGCTGTCCCACAACCTAAAGGCTCTAAAGGCCATAGGATGACCGTTCTTAGCATGACAGCCAGGGCTGAGGGCCCCTAAATAAGGAGGTGGGGGCTCCTTTTGTTCTGAAGGTTGCCCCATTGTTCCAAAGGCAACTACAGACTATGAGTATGAGCCCTGTCGAATTCAATCCCTCCATTCAAGAGATGATGACATTGAAGCCTACAACTGGTAAAGGCTTGCGCAAGGTCACCCAAGGGGTTGGCAGAGATGGAGGCAGCTTAGGTTCTGCTAAACTCTCACTGCCCCTAAGTGCCCGGTGGCAGGGATTTGGGATCCTTAGTCTGGCTCATTCCTCACGTGAATGTGATCAAGGCTCAGTTCCCCTATTCCTGTGGAACAGAGGAGAAGTGCGCCATGATCATGGAACACGGGTCACATTTCAACAGCTTTCTGGAACTGCTTCTATAAAGTAGATTTTGGAAACGCATTATTTTAGTTACAGTAGAGTGATATGTTCTTTTGCAGATTTCCTAGGATCCACACTGTCCTTCTCTCCTCCTTGATAGGCCCCACCCCCTCCAGCCTGCCACCTGCCCCCACAGCCACCTGTTTTTCCATAGTCTCCACCTCCAAAATCTATATTGGTGATAGTGCGTCATTGGTCATCAGCCATAGACCAAACCTGCGTTGTCTCTTCTTTCCTCTGAGCCCTCAAAGGCGAGGGAGGGGAGCCAGAGAGATGAGCTTGAGCAATGTAATTCAGCACAGACTTGATTTTATGACTTGTGAGCCCCAGCTTCCCCCAAGAACCATCCCAGGAGTCTGAGCTCCTGCTAAAGAACTTGCAGCCTGCCTAGCCAGTTCAAGTAGAGTCTGTGGCTAGTCTCAAGCTCGCTGAGAAAAATAAAAGATATTTGCATGGATATAGGGAGTTAAATTTTTTCTTGTCCATATTAAGCTATGTGATCCTGGTATAGGAAAAAAAGGAGTTTTATAAAATGCCTTTTAAGACCTCGGAGCTTTATCATTGCAAAGGGCACAGGAGAATCATTCCCGCATCCCCTGCCTGGCCTGCAAGGATGTCCTGTAATGCCAGTGAGGTCCAGCATGTTTAGTCCTGGGATCTTCCTCCTTCTGGCCTTAGCACACTGACCTTCATGTTCCCTCATCCAGGAAACAGTGCCAACCTTCTTTGTTTCCCCATTCCTCACTTACCTGTGTTTTTATTCAGCACAAATCTCTTTAGTTCTTCATTTACCCTGTGACATGGCTGCAAGGCTCCTAACCATCTAGCTATTCTTCTTTGAATGTGATTAAAGATATAATTGCCCACCCTGCTGGCCAGATTTCCAGCTATGTTCCTATAAATATAGCCCTGGATAGCAGACTTTCTCTGCTTTGGAAGCCCATGCCACACCCAAGGTATGCATATACATAGCCATAAATACACCCATACATACACATCCCACACCCATGAATGCCCATGTACAAGCCACAAGAAATACATATGGTGTACATGAACTGCAAACTTCCCACATGTAACACAATATGCTCATATCACACATGCATGCATCACCCACAAATTCCATGCACATGTCAAACAGGTCATAAAAAAACTTTATTTATATTGTAACTGCTTTCAACTAAAGGTACTTGAAAAAAAAAGTAGGCCCAAGTTCTTTCCAAGACACTTCATTCTGTATTTAGTTGGTGTTTGAACCAAAATGTAACACCTTATATTTGCTGCAGTATTTCCAGTCTTGGTGAGATCTGTCTTTGAAACACATCACTGCCTATAGCAGCTCCAGTTTTCATACAATAGCAGCTCAGTATGTAAAATGTAGCCTAAATGCTAGGTCCTCAGGCTCAGTCCCCTGCATGTATTATGTTATCAAAGTCACACATTATTTAAATCAGTCACTCTTTGTGTATAATTTCCCACCAGGTGAGAGCCCACTTTATTGTACTCCCCTTGAGAAATGCAGCATTATATGAAGAGCAACTTTGTGGATCACTATTGATATTCTGGGAAGCTGTAAGTGCGTTTGGTGCCTCTTTTTAAGGCTTTATCTTTTTATTTTCACAAATTTGATATCTTCTTGGAGTTGGGACCCACCTGATTTATTGAGTCCTGGACTGCTTGAGCCGCAACTGAATCATTTTCCAGAGTTGGGGCAAAACTACCCATGAGGTGTCCCACTCATCTGGTCAGAAGATCAGACAAGCACCCCTGCTCACCAATGGTAGGATTTCCCCAAATTTTTATTTTAAGGCATTTTTCAAGGAGGAATGGGGAAAAACTGATATTCTGCTACAGTTTAGGTTCTCAGGCTAGACTATACCCAGCAGAAAGATGAAGTGCAGAATTTGTGTGATGAAAACTAGCAGAAAATTATGCTTTTGCAAATGTACCTCAGGGTCCAGCAGCAGAGCTGACATTCATCAAACTTAAATATCAAATGACAGAAAGCAAACTGAGCATTGACCAAGTAGGTCCCTGAGGGTGATTATGCCCGTGGCAAAAGCAACATCCTGCCTTTGTTTTCTCATGTACCTACTAAAGCAACCTCAATGTCCAACAAAAGTGCAGTGGTTAAATAAATTCTGTGACATATCCACTAGTTAACTAGTATGCCAGAATGAAAATGCTGTCTAGCAAGAACACTTAATAACACAGAAAATGGTGTCATTCTAACTGTGGCAAATGTGCATTTTTGCAAGACTGGAAGAAAATCCATTGATAGGGTAAAGTGAGAAATTCAGTTAAAATGATAATTTTTTTCCTGTTTTCTAAAATCTGTATAAAGTTTGTTCTCAAAATCTTAAGATTTTAGGCTAAGTGTGACACACACCTGTAATTTCAGCACTCAGGAAGCTGACATGAGTTCAAAGCCAGCCTGGGATGCATAGTGAGTTTAAGCCCAGCTTGGACTGCACAGTGAGACCCTCTCTCAAAAAAAAATCTTAAAGTTGAGTAAAAGTTTTAAAAGGCTAATTAAACACCTATGTTACACAGCTAATCTACACAGTGATGAAGCATCCTACTGTGCAGAGTCTAAGGATTTTCCCTCTATATTTTAGTTGAAATACAGGGACTAGATCAGGCCAGATGAACATAAACTTCCCAATCATCATGAAATAATTCCCTAATCATATGTGGAAAGAAGCACAGCTTCTTTGAATCCAAAGCCTGCACCTTTGGTACTCTGATAAGTCAGTTACTTAGCCTCTTTTTAAAAATTGTAATTATTTATTTACTTACTTATTTGGTACAGGGTCTCAGTATGTGGTTTGGCCTCGTAGCGATACTCCTGTTTTCAGCCTCCCCAGCCCTGGGATTACAGTCATGTGCCACCAAGCCCAGCTTTGGTGGCCCACTCTGCATGCCCGGAGGCGGGGTCAGTGCAATGTGTGGTGCCTGGGATTGAACTATGGGCCCTGTGTTGCCTAATTAGGTGCTTAGTCTGCTGAGCTATCTTGCTGGCCCTGTAAGTTCTCTTAAAATGTTATACAATGCCTAAGTTTCTGGGTTATAAATAATTATGCAATAATAGCTATTATTATTATTCAAATCATTATTTAAATGCTTTCTATGGCTCAGATATCAACAGTTATGTTTTCCTTTACCTCCAAATATTTACTACGTTAAGGGCTGGGGAGATAGATCTACTGCACAAATGCCTGCCTGCCTGCCTGGCAAGTGCAAGGTCATGAGTTTGAACTATGGTCCCGCAAAAAAAAAAAAAAAAAAAAAAAAAAAAAAATATATATATCTATATATATATATCTATATATATATATATCTTTAAAATACCAGCCATTTTACATTAAGCACCTCATTTTATCTTCTTAACAACTCTCTCCGTTGTTGTTATCATCTTTATTTTAAAGACAGAAGCTAGGGGCCCGGCGGGATGGCTCAGTGGTCTAAAGCACCTGCTTGGGAAAGCTTGGGCAGCTTCAGGGACCGCGGTTCAATCCCCGGCACCACATGCTGCACCAGCCCTGCCCTCGGGGCAGGCTGAGCTGGCCATAAAAATGAGTGAATAAGCAAAGGTTCTGAAACAAGAAAATAAATAAATAAATAAATAAATAAATAAATAAATAAAATAAAAAATTCTTTAAAAAAAATAAAGACAGAAGCTAGCAGCAGCTGAGTAACTTGCTCAGTATCACACAGCAGCTGAGCAACGAGTGCAGTTGATTATAATTCCTTTTGTAACATTTGAATAAGATTAAGGATTATAATTTGCAAAGCTTGGTGAGCTCTGCTGACACAATACAGATAACTTGCTACGTGGGCAACATGATGTCATTAGTGACACTTTGGCAGGGATACAAATTCTAGTTTTTGATCTATTTGATTACCTATAGAGTTCCTTCTGTGAAAAAGTACACATTTTAACTGGAAGATGCCATGCAAACACCACCTGTGTCCTCCGTGCTTGGGCTGTGAGTCACTAGAAATGATTTTTGCCTCCTTCTGGCTGTATCATTTGTTCTCACATGTATCTGCAGAAGCCTTGGCAGGTACTGTCACATCTCAAATATACACCTCTTGAGAAACTATGCAGCCTCCTGGGACAGGGCACCCAATACCCAGAAGGTAAGGAGGTCCCTGCTTGTGAAAGGACTCTATTACATGGCATACAGTTAACCTGATGCCCTGATCCAACTGTTTTCTATACTGCTGACCCATACTTATGACCTCTTCCATTTTCCTTCTCAAGGGATCTTTGCAGAAGCAGACATGGGTAAGGAGTAGAGACACTTTGTGAAATTTTAAAGTCCTCAGGAGGGCTCCCTACTAGGTTAACTTGCAGAGTGGAGTCCAGAGCCAGGGAAGGAAGGTAGCATGCAGGATGGAGACCAGGACCAGAGCAGAAGGGGTCTTCCAGACACTGGAGCTTTTTAAGGCCAGCCTCTCTGAGCTTCTTATTTCCTGAATTTTAGTACCTTTCTAAGTGTATTGTGTTCATCCTTCCTTGGATTATTTCCACCTTCTAGAAGCCCTTAATGCCTAACTAATCTCTGCTTAGATGTGTTTTTGCTTGTAGTGAGCTGCTTTTGTCTCTAGAGGGAAGTGATTGTATGGGGCAGGATGGGAAGGGGTCCAGCCAGGGGTCTTCTTTCACCTTCTCAATTTTGATAAAGGATAGATTTTGTTTTCCTTTAACTTTGAACAAATAAAGAAGTACTTAAGTGAGATGCACTTTAGGTGCTGCAGTGTGTAGCAGGGAGCCACCCTCTGCCCCCATCCTCCTGTTTACCTCCCAGGCTTGGTAGCTGCTAGAAATTGAGTAGTTGTAACAGCCCTGTTAGTATCCAGGGTAGAAGGGATGGAGGAGAGACATAAGTCAAAGGGCAACCTTATCAATAAATTTTCACTATCTTTTTTAGTGCAATGGCACATATTTGAGAGGCAGGACTGGCCATGGAGTGGAGGAAGTGTGGACACTAACACAGTTTCAGATTTTCCGGCTCAGAGTACTACCCTGGAACCTCGGCCTCATTAACACTGTCAGGAAAAAGTACAGAGTGAGAATGGGACAGAAGTTCCATTTCTTCCGGGGCTGCATTAGGCTGATCAAAACATCGTCCTAAAAGAAGGACTATTTCAAGGGTGTCAGACAAATCAGTAATGAGGAAAATTGGCAGCTAAATCTGTAGGCTCCACTGCCTGAACATCCCAGTTAAGACATTATGGGTGCTAATGAGAGGGGGCACGGGGAGGCAGAGGGAATTAGGTGAGCCTTTCTTGAACACTTACTATGCCCGTTAGGCATTTGGCTGAGACTTTGCGCAATTCCCTGCTTTCAGTCATCTGAAAAATTGTAAGGAAGGCATTGAGTATTTCCATTTTACAGTTGAGAAAACTGAGACTCAGAGCCAAAACCTTCCAGTTCAAAGCCATCACACTCCACACAGGTCCGCTTTTATAGTCCCCAGGGAAAAGACAAAAATCCCTCTTCTTGAAGGGCTTTACTCGCCTGAGGGGACTACTATTTCTGTCATCAAGAAAATTCACACCTTGGCGGCCTCTGTTAGCTTTAGGATACAAGCAAGCAAATCTCTATATTGAACAGTAATTGGTAGGGAGCTGCTAAAGTACTTTTCAATTCTCTGTGTAAGATTCCTGTGACGGAAGAGACACATTGCACTTACTATGAGAGAGAGAGAGAGAGAGAGAGAGAGAGAGAGAGAGAGAGAGAGAGAGAGACAGAGAGACAGAGTGTCTGAGAGACAGAAGGAGGATGGAGGGAGAGACAGAAAGACTGAGACACAAGGGGAGGGAGGGAGAGAGGAGGGGGGAGAAACAGAGGCAGAAGGGGAGAGAGGGCGAGAGAAAGGGAGGGAAGGGAGGGAGGAAGTGGAGGGAGAGACAGAGAGAGAAGTGGCATGGAGGGAGACAGAACCACAAAGGGGGAGAAAGGGAGAGAGAGAAGGAGAAACAGAGACAGAAGGAGGAAGAGAGAGAAGGGGAAGGAGGAGGAAGGAGAGACAGAGAGAGAAAGGGAGAGAGGGAGACAGGAAAGACACTGACAGAGAGAAGGGGGAGGAGCAAGGAGAGTGGGGGAATGATTTTTTATAGTAGCAAGTTTAAAATCCAAGGTGTGTGTATGTGTGTTTGTGTGTGCGCGCACACGCGCGGTGGGTGTGCATGTGTACGTTATGCATTCTATGGTTGTAGATATATTAACAGTGATTCAACTACACACTGCTCTTCCACCATTTATTGAGGTCTGGCGTAGGAGGAGAATGAATATATTGATGGCCTCTGGCCCAGGTCTTGATCTTAGGAGCCACAGCCTGGAGCTTTTGGCTTCTTCAGTATGTCCCCATTTCACAGGCAACCATACTGACCTGGAGTGAATACAACAGACTCTTCAAATGCAACCGGGACTTGCCCAGGTTTAGGCCGGCTCTCTAGAGATGTGTCTGTGTGTATGAGTCTGTGTGGAGGGAGCAAAGGGAAGGAGAGGCACGAGGAGGAGGGGGAAGTGAAGCTGATATATTCAGATGACAGGGAGGAAGCCTACCACTGGCTTGGCAGCACCCTGTGCTTGAGGCCAGAGGCTTGGAGATGTCAAAAGTTTGTGTGAACTCCTTGCACAGACTCAGATGCATCAGTACCAAAGGTTTCAGGTGGTCTGTGTACCGCACCCCTTAGGCTGCCCTCTGCATCCCCTTCTTCTTCCCCCAAAGGAGGCATTCTCCACACATAATGCTTCAGGCGATGCTTTTCCTGCCCACCCAGAGTGAGGTGCTGACCCAGACCCAGTTGGGGGTAAGCATTTTGGATGTTCCAACTGCTTTTCATCCACACACTAGGCTCATTTGTGCCAGCTGAAAGGGCACCATAATAACAGTGGCAATTTAAATCGTGCTTCTCACTTTATCCCTGAAAAGTGGCAAAGTGACACACCACTGTTGAATTGTCCCTCTCTCTCCACCCCCTGACCTCTTTGCAGCAGTCTAGGATGGCTTCCTGGGGGCTGAGCTGGGAGCCACTGCTTCCAGAAGTCCTTTTCCTGGGACTGGCTTAACACCACGCCCCCCATAAATGTGTTCCCCAAAATGCGATGTATTGTTTTAATTTCTCAGATGAATCTGCTTGGAAGGCACTTGAGCAGCAGCATGAACCACATTAGGCAAGCAGATTGCAGCGCCCCCCCCCCCGTGAATAAGACAAAATGGGGTCCCTTCAACAGCCTTTTCTGATGGGGGGCGGGCTCTCTTTGGTTTACTTGGTGCAGTTTGATAGATGAGTGGTCTGCTTGAAATATATTGCATAAGAACGTCTGGTGGGGACAGTGTAAAATGGGTGTGGCATGGGGCTACAAAATCATCTCCCTACTCTTCCCTGACCGCTTACCCTACTCTTTTCCATGCCTAATTCCACTATGTTGGGGTTTAAAAATGCTCATTCCTAGCTCTTTCTTTCAGTACCAGCCTAAGAACAGCTTACAGAACCAGAGTTAGTGAAGTGCTTGTGTGCCTAGAGTAATCAAAATTTTGAGATGTCCACAAAGCAGGTAATTAGGTGGAGAAGGTATCAATTGTCTGGGAGGCAAAGAAAGTAATTATGCTGAGTACTCTTGGTGCTGTCAGTACACAAAAAAGAAAGATTTGTTGGGAAGTGATACTATTTGATAGAGACGTCAATGTCTAGTAGGAATCAGGGAACTCTTCTCCATCAGCCTGTCTAATACAGAAGACAGGTTTAAGGACCATGTCAGACCTGAATTAAAATACCAGCTCTGCTTCCTATGGTTGCGTGAACTTGGGGAAACGGCTTAACTACTCTGAGCCCAGTGTGTGAAGTGTAGTGTGTTGTGATCATTACAGCACTACCTCACAGCCTCCTTGTGAGGGCTCTAGGAGCTAATGCATGCGAGAGCACTCTGCACACTCCCTGGTACATAGTAAGTGCCTAATAAATGCTCATATTATTCCGATGGCTATTACTGCTAGTCTTATATATCAGATATTCTCTGTAGCATCTCACGATTTAAAAGAAGGGTTAAATAATTAGTCTTAAGCATGACCATTCAATGAAAAGCATAAACGTTTAATTATGGTGACTCCAAGGAGGAAAGCCCGCAGCGGGGAGGGAAGAGTGAAGAAAAGCAGAAAAAGTTTTTCAATCTTGAATTAGGTCTTACAAATGTAAGTAGGAATTTGTCAGGTGGTTCAAAGGAACAGGCAACTGGATTTGCCCTGTCAAGGAGGTGTGAAAGAGTCAGGCCTTGAACAAAGAGTTTGTTTCAATTGACTGAGTGTAAACTGGGATCTTTTCTCCTCAGTGGTGGTGTGGGGTCAGTGCCCTGCAGTCTTTCCAGCTTACTCCCACCAGCCCCTGCACTGCGCGCTAGGCGCGCCCTACCTGTCCAAAGCGGCGCCCTCCTCTTCATTCCTCTAAGCAGCCAGGTAAGTTCACACCTTGCCCCAGCGGACCTTGACTCTTGCAGACAAAGCACACTTCCAGGGAGTGGACCTCCACAGAGAAGATGAGGTCAGCGTCGAGGGGGGCCGCCCTGCGGGGGTCGCAGCCCCCCCATCTCCATTCTGCTTTCAGTCCAGGTGCAAAGTCCATCTGCCCCTCCCCCAACCAGGAATAAAATCACCAGTTGTTTCTTTTAACAAAAGCTGGTGCTTTCACCCCTTGCGCCCCTAAACTGAAGCCACCTCCTCTGAGACACACACACTGTATTGAGCCCTCCATGCAAGCCATACGCTGTCCCCACATGCATCCAAACCACACACCTGAGCACAATTAAAAGACTCAGCGACTTCTCACAGAAGATAAATCTCTGAACACAAGCACCCTAAGTAGACTTCTAGAGATACCTTGCTCACAAACACACACAGCACATATCACAGCAAACACCACCTGTAAGCCCACATTGACACCCTGAATCCTGAATCCAAGAGTAAACACACACCAAACATACACACAAGCTTCAGCAAGCACACACACACACACACACACACACACACACACACACACTGCATACTGCACACACTCACCACAGCAGGGTCACACACCCCGGCAGAAATACACATTGAATATACCCACACCCAGACTGAACCCTGATAGTCACACTATAATCAAGCAGAAACACAACCTACAAGAATGCACACACAAACACCGCACAAGCACATGCTTCATGTCAGCGAAAATAAATGCACAACACACCAAGCACCTAGGCTAAAACATGCACCCCACACACACCCCAAACACACCCGGACACGCTGAACACACCCAGAGGTGCCCGCGCAGCTCGCACACACGCCTACATGCATACATACATACACACACAGCCACTGCGCGCCCCCTCCTTCTCTGGGCGGAAGAGAAGGGGGCGAGGAGTGGAGGCGGGGAAGAAAGGAGAGAGGATGGGCAGGCGAGGAGGGGCCGGCACAGATGCTCTTTTCCCTTTGACCCCTCAGTTCCCCATCCCAGGCAAAGGGGGTAAGTTGGGTCCTGCTAGGTAGGTACCACCTAGGACCCACGAAAGCAGGAAGGTCCAGGGAATCAGCCGGCGGGCTGGAGGATTCCGCGGAGACCCAGACTCAGATTACCACAGTCGACCCCGCCTGAGGCTCCTCCTCCCGCGCCCTCCCCAGCCCCTTCCCGGGCTTGACCTCTGCACCCTCCCCCCACAGTTTACTTTTTCCTCTCCAGCCCCCAAAGCAAAACAGGTGACTATTAAAGGGGTTAGACTTTATTGCTTTCAAGAAGTAAGGAGTTGGGAATCTGCATACAAGCTTTCTTCAAAACCTGCTATAGTGTAGCGTGAAGACTTCTTTTTAATGGAGAGCTCACTATTTGGAACAGCAACACTTTTTTAATGTAAAAGGCAAGGGCTATTAGAAAAAGCTGACTCCGCGCTGGGCACACAGTAGGACGCTGTTAATGCTCCGCCTTCCCTGTTACGTCATCAAATCTGAAAAGACTATTTGCAGCCTAGGACCTGGCGGTGACAGTTCTCAGGCAGCGGGTGAGCTATTTTCTTGGCACCCAAACGTGCGCTAAACGGTGACTCCAGATCAGGAGCCACAGGCGGCAGGGAGAGGCACAGAGACTGGAGGTGCTTTGCACTCCTGGAGGCAGAACCCCCGCCGGAAACTTGGAGGTGCCCTCCCACTGGGAGCGCACTGCAGGGATTATTCCAGAATGCTGTGAGACCGGATGACTCTCTGGTTCCTGTTCTCTGCTTGAGCCCTTTCTGCGGAGAGGGAGCTTGGAAAAAGGAGTTCTTTCCCTCCGCCTAGGCGGAGTCGCACTGTATAAAGTGCTGGTCAAAGCCTGCGGGCTTCAGACGTGTTAGAGGTTCGAATCTAGGTCTGCCACTTCGTAGTTGTCCACCTTAGTGAACCCCTACTTTAGTTCTCAGGCTAGTTGTGAGGTTTAAGTACTTAAATATGAAGTATACGAAGAACTACTCCGAGTTTAGACAGTTAAGGCAGAAGATAACCACTGTCCCCCTCTTACTTGCCCTCATCAAAAATATAAAAATACAGACCTTTGAAGAAAGGGAATGAAAGGCTGGCAGGTAGACTTGGTCACCAGCTGAATACTCCAGTTGGGGTCGGAAAGCAAGGGTTCACATAACTTTCCATTTCAGATGGCGTGTGCTGTGCTTAAGGGAGATGTTCGCAGGGATGAGGATTTAGTAACAGTACTCACTGACCTCAAGAAGTTCCGAATCCTAATGCCAGTCCTCGGTGCAACAGTGGGGCTTTTCTGTCTGTCCCCCAGTCCCTCCCAGAAACTGCGTAATTCACTCTTCGTGCTGTGAACTTTACACCTTTACGAGGTGCCACGTTAATATTTGTGAACTTGTAGTGAGCAGCTATTGGGTGGGTTCCAGGGAGGTCTTCCTGTTACCTTCAATCTTGCCAGAACCTAGTGCAAAGTCAGACACACAAAGCAGTCAGTAAAGAGCAAAGCAAAGAGACAACCTGGGTAAAATCCTTTGGATAGCACTAAGGTCTCAGGGCATACAAGGGTTTATTAGGAACTTGAAGAGGGACTCCAAAAGCATCAACACAGGTGCTGTATGAGTAAAGAGCTGTGGCTTTGAATAAAAGGCTATTCCATCTCTCCTCAAAGCCCTCTGTCTCTAAATCTGGCTGGAAGGGCATTGTTTCAATGCGGGTGAGGCTTTTGCAGTCAATTAGGAAGAAAGCCTCTTTCCTGGAGGGCAGGGGCACTGGCCAGCGAGAGGGTGAGTCACTGCCTCAGAGCTGGGCAGCAGTGGTGACACTAAAGTGGCAATGAATCAGTCCAAGAAGGCATGGGAAGATTACCTGCGTGATGATGAAAAGGGAGATGAGATGGGAGCCCGAGGCTTAGTCATTTGAGTATGGGGCTAAGGAGTAGAATATCTATAGCCACATAAATAGTGTCAGCCCTGAGTACCTGCCTAATTCCACCTTGCCCCCAGGAGTGGTCCTAGCAACCTTCTTAGCAAAGAAAGTAGAGTGGAAAGTGTGCCTTCTGCTGTCTGGGGTGCTTGGAAGACCTAGATTCTAAACAACTCTTCCTTTGTCACCCTGGGCAAATGCTTTCTTCTCTTTAGGATTCAGTAGAAAGGAAAGTACTTAGTATCTTACCTACATAATTGCACCCACTCATGTGTACAGTGCTCTGGAGTGAGCATTTATCCCCCTATTCTGCAGTTGAGAAGACTGAGGCTTAGTGATGCTCACCGATCCACTTGTTCTATAATGTATTATGATGTCTTTGAATATTTATGTTACCAAGGCAATCCCTGCAATCCAAGCCAATAACCTGCCAATCTTCTGTCTAAATTGGCTTTCTGTGCACTTAGGTTCAAATCATGCTTTCCCAGCTGCTTCCAACAACAACATGTTGCTCGAGACCTGGGTGGATTTTATTTTTTTATCTTCTGAGACACACCCACCTTATCAAGTCAAATCTTTCCCTGGCCCATGGGTCTAAAACTGTGCCTTAAAAAGCAAGTACCACTGCAGCGAAAAAGGAGAGCAGAGATACTAGGACCAAAGAAGGAGCTGCAGGAAAATGTAAGCAGGGTGAAATGGGACAGAGAGAGAGAGACAGAGAGAGACAGACAGACAGAGAGAGACAGAGAGACAGAGAGACAGAGAGAGAGACAGGGAGAGAGAGACAGAGAGAGAAAAACAGAGAGACAGAGAGAGACAGAGAGACAGAGAGAGAAGAGAGACAGAGAGACACAGACAGAGAGACAGAGAGAGACAGAGAGACAGAGACAGAAAGACAGAAAGAGAGAGACAGACAGACAAAGAGACATAGAGACACACACACACACACACAGAGAGACAGAGAGTCAGAGAGAGAGACAGAGAGACAGGGAGAGAGAGACAGAGAGAGAGAAAAACAGAGAGACAGAGAGAGACAGAGAGACAGAGAGAAGACAGACAGAGACAGAGAGACAGAGAGAGAAGAGAGACAGACACAGAGAGACAGAGAGACAGAGAGAGACAGAGAGACAGAGACAGAGAGACAGAAAGAGAGAGACAGACAAAGAGACATAGAGACACACACACACAGAGACAGAGAGAGAGTCAGAGAGAGAGAGAAAAACAGAGAGACAGAGAGACAGAGAGAGACAGAGACAGAGAGAGACAGACAGAGAGACAGAAAGAGAGAGACAGACAGACAGACAAAGAGACATAGAGACACACACACAGAGAGAGAGAGAGAGAGAGAGAGAGAGAGAGAGAGAGAGAATGATGCCAGGGACAAATTGGACCAAACTAATCAAACTGAAGCTCCTTCCCTTTCTCTCCTCTCCTGATTTGATGCTTTAGAGTTTAAAAAGGGCAGCACCTGGGTATTCACAGGGGTGAGGGAGGTAGCCTCTGTTTCAGTGGAAGAACCTCCAATCTTGAGCCCTCAAATGGCACTTTTGTGTTGTGTAAGATTTATTTAAGAGGGACAAGGGCACCCTCCTGGTAGTGGTGGTGAGGAGCTAGAGGTACTTAAATTAAAAATAGTATCACCAGCTACTACCAGATACAGACAGAGCCCTCTCTCTAAAGAGGGTAAGAGAACTTAACACTAGGCTTCTGGGTCTCCTTTTTCAAACTAGGCACTTCAGAACTTTTTCTCTAGTCTGTGTCTTCCTGAACCTCCACTGTAGCTCTGTGCCTAGAGCCCACAGGTGCCCTCTAAGCTTTTCTGTCTCCTTTCTTCCCATTTTCTTTTGCCCAGACTGCTTCTCCCTTCCCACTTGCTGCACTCACTTATGCTCATTGATATTTTTTACTCTTCTTTCCTCTTTTTTTCCTCCATTGTTATCTCTCTTTGACAATAACACTCTCCCTTTGGCCACTTACTTGATACATGTGGTGAGGCAAATGAATTGGGAGGAGAGCAATTATATATTTGAAATCCTCTCCCCCCCTATATTGCCCTTGCTGAATCAGATGAGAATATTTAGTTTTTATAAATGGTAGGCTTTTCTTCACTGAATGATGATTTGTGTATATGACCGGAAGAGTGTTTTTGGAAGAAGTTTTGGGAGGATGGCCCTCAAATCCCCCAGGTTCCAGGTCTGCACAGACTGTTGAGGAAATGACAATAATAGCGTGGAGGGCAGTGGGGCTGTAGGGGATATTACTGAGATCATTGCCACCCAAGCCAGCAGAAGACTTTGTGAAGTCAGCTTCTGTTTGTTCTTGCTATTCACTGAGCTTGGAACAGAATATCCTTCATGTCCCTGAGTGTGTGAGGGCACAGGCCCTGGACAAGAATGGGAGGGGAGCAGGAGAGAAGCAAGGCAAGATGTAGAAGGGCTTGTTCCCTGGTGTGGTTCTTGTGTGAAAAAGGCCAGGAAAAGATGTCCCTACCCTGGAATGCAATCCCTGTCAGGGCAGGAAGGAGCAATATAGTACAGTAAAGAGCATGCTGAGCTGAGACCCAGGAGCTCCTGGCCTTCACCTTTGCTCTGGTACTAAGTAGCTCTGCCTTTGTGTGTATCAGCTCCTCTATGTCTGCCTTTCCTTTGAGTGATTTGGGAGAACTGTGGGATGGCCAGAGAAAGTGTCATTGAAAGCACCCACAAAGAATAGACCCCTGGACTGAGTCTTGAAGAGACAGCTGATTTGCATAATGGAAAAGAAAATTATGGGGTACAATGAAAAACAGTGGGAGTAACCCAGGGAATTCAGCAAACAGGTATGCAGAAGGCACTGAGCTGGCTGTTGCACAGAAAATTGCTATGAATCAGCCCCTACCCCACCGCGCAAGGCAAGGAGTGGGGGAATCTGAGAGGCAGAGCCAAGCCCTCCCTCTGCCAGCAGCTCCTCTCCAGACTAGTCGCCTCCGCATCGCTGGATTGACTAGCAGATCTCACAGCCTCTTAGGCCCTGGCCGGACCAGGAGAGTCGTCAAGAGGTAGTGCAGGGGCCAGGCACCAGAGTTCTGAGTGCTGCCCACTGTGGGTGAAAGTGGGTGGGCAAGGGCACTCCATGCCGAAGGAGGGTCCTGAGTGAGGGAGGGAGAGGAGGCCTGAGGGTGCTGAACAGGTTGCTGAGCTCTGCCTTGATGGGTCAAACTTAGCGTGAGCACGGAGAAATTGAATTTTTCAGATTCTTGGCAGGGACTGGCAGCAGAGAGTAGTTTGTGTGAGCTGTTGGGTTTTGTTTAACTTTGCATATTCTGTGCTTCCTTGAACTACTTAGGGGTGGAACAAGTAGGATTTTACAGTGCAACCGAGGCCAGCCTGATAACCAAAATCTCTAGCAGTGGCAGCCTGAGGTTGAGACCTCCTGCTTCAAAGGAGGGCACAGAGTCTGCTCTCTAACCTGCACATCTTTACCTGGGGTCAAAGGCCAACACCAGGACTGGGGCTGGCCTAGGAGAGTGGGTGAAGGAAGCGTGCTCGGACTATCCCTGCAGCCCACAACATACATACCTCATGCACTATGCAGGCTTTGAGGGCAGAGGAGCAGTGGGGTATGTCCTCTGTGGAACAGCAGGTAATGGTTCTGTGATCCCCTATCCAGGAGTTTGATAAGTGTCTTAGAATAATGGAGGACTCTGCAGACTCCAAGAGGCTGAGTTTCTGCATCTTTGTCACGTAAACAGGGTAATGTATGCAGGTTATGTTTCAGACTTGGAGATGCTTACTGACCTGCCCCAGGCCATCCACCTGCTTAGTAACTGAGAAGGCCTCCTGCTTCCTGGGCAAGTGCTTTTTTAGCCCCTCATAGTGGAGATAGTGGTGTAATTTTGAGGGAGGATGGATAATTACACAAGCATTGATATTTTATAAACAGGGTGATTGGAACGGAGTTTTAAAATACTATGCCTATCATAAAACCTGCAGGAAAAAAGTCCCCATAGCCCCAGTTCTCTAAGACAGCCACTTACACAGGATTTGGAGAAAGAAAACTGACATGAAATTGATTGGTTGCTGGAAAATATATAATGAAAGAAGTGAATGTGGGTAGGGTAGGGGAGGATAGAGGAGAAGCTCTCTGAGAGATTTCTGAGTTTACGCTGAAGGTTTCCTTGATGTGGCCTCTGTCTACATGCTTTGGGACAGTGTCCACACAGCTCTCTTATTTGTCCTTCCAGCTCTGCAGAGGCTACAGAGTAAATGCTTGCTGGCCTTTTTCTTTAATTTAGTCTCATTTACCTCTTCTCTCCCATAATGAATGCATTAAGGAATAGTATTTGTGTGTGTGTGTGTGTGTGTGTGTGTGTGTGTGTGTGTGTGTGTGTGAATGGAGAATGTGGATGTCAGAGTGTGAGGATTTGAGTGTGTAAACAGGTCAAGTGATGTGTGTGTATGGGCAAAAAACTCTAGGGCTGTATTTGTGACTAATTGTATAACAGGTTATTTTAATTTCTGTTCCATGGAAAGTGTAAGCATGCAAACAGACGGTTTTAATGTAGACCTTTTTTTTTTTTTGCACTCAAACTGTTGATTGCTAAATGGAATAGTCTAATCATGATGCTGAATAAATGTGTCTTCAAAGAAAAGACAGAAGGAGTTCAAAAGGTGGACAGAAAATGTTGGGATTTACTCAATGCATACTTTTTCCCTACAAGTGAGTTAGGATCTGCACACTGCTTGTGGGTCTGATGGAATAATCAATTTTCAACATTCTTTACAGAAAGAAAAGAGAAGAGATATTTTCAAATTTGTGCAGGGATGGGTGATGTCAGGCCCATGGAACTTGCTTGGCATCAGGCAGTTTACATCTATGCAACCTTCAACTAGGCTGTAAGATCCCCAGGAGAGGAGCTGGAGCTCTCTACTTCAGATGGCTATCCCTTTCTGTCCACCAGCCCTGGACTAGGCACCTTACTTACAGTACTAAGGAAGCCAAATTTTGGGTTCATCAGTGGGCTAATTAGTTATTTTCTACCTTTTAGTGACTAGATAACCTAGTTCATATACATTTTAGCTAGCTGAAATGAAAGCATCTCTGATAATAAAAGACCTAAAAGGAAATAGTTTATCTTGCCACTCTGAACCTGTGCTTCTGGCTGTCAGTGGGAATGTGCCCATTTTCATCTTGAAAGACTGGAGCAGCACATTCTTTGACAGGAACACTATCAGCCTCATTCTATATAGTAGCACTTCTGCTCAGCTGTCTCCTCAAATCTGAGTCCCAGGTATTTTTAGGGAGAGATAATTCCCTACCTTGGTACAACACTGTACCTTTGGAAGACTGTTTCATTAAAAAAAAAAAAAAAAAAAAAGCATTCACCTTTACACAGCCTCAGCTGACAGCATTATTCTTATGTCACAGGGTCATGTGTCTGAAACTCAGGGACGTGTGTTTATTTGCTCCAAATCACATAATATGTGAAGTTATATGCAATAAGGCTGGAATTTGAATCCAAGTTCCAGTCTGTAATCTGAAGTTTTCTGGAATATCTTGCTTTCAAACTGGTGTGGGCTGACGTGAGAAAGAAATAGGGTAACTTGAATGCAGGGGGCTTCTCTACCCTCTCCTCTCCTCTACCTCTCCTAACAGCAATTTTCAAATGGGCATATATAGTTTTCTATCTTTCTATCTGCCTATCATCCTCATTCTCAGTCCCCATTGCCAAGAAATATCATGTAACAAATATACATAAAAGGACCTGAAATTTCAGCCACTACCTTAAGAATGAAGGTAGCCTGGACTTCAACCTGTCCAGGTCCAAGTAGCAGATGTTAGTGATGAATGCTCAGAAATGCCATGATATAGTAGGAAGGACAAGGCTTGGCCCAGGCATAGATAGGATAGCAGATCATGTTCCTCTATAGCATTTTGGTTAAACTTTAGCTGTGTCACAGCCACTCTAGAGCTCTAGGTTGTTGTTTTCTTTAAAAGGAGCAGGGAGGGGGGATAATCTCCATCCTACCTCCTTTCCAGGGGTTGTTGTGAGAATAAAGTGGTGTGATTCATGTATTCATGAATCATGAATAGCTGTTTTGGTTATAAGACCTTTATGTTCTCTCAAGCCCTCGGAGTTTATAATCCTATGATTCAGCCAATAAATGCTTATTAAACACCTACTGTGTGCTTGGGCTTGGATGTATAGAAAGCTTTTAAGCAAATGAAAAGCACAAGGCAAATTAGGCATTAAATTTTTTACCTCCTATTGATAGAACATCTTATTTTTTTACTCCTTCCACTACAATTTAATATAAGCAGCAACTGGGGGGGGGATAATATATATGATATGGTTTGTGATATAAGCACTGTTATGGGCCCTGACACATACTGCAGACAACAGTGAGAATATCGCCTCTTGTTGTGTTTGATGTCACATTGCTTTGTTTACACAATCTTTTGGAATGTTCATAGCATAAAGATTACCTCTCACCACCCTGAGCTTAAGTTGTTTCTTTAGTCAATAATGTTTTAGAAGGGCATCATCCTGCATTCAATGGAGGGACGACTGTACTTATTTTACAAAAATGTAATTTGTGGTGGCTGCCTGTCTTCAAATATGACCTCCCCTGGCTTTGTGGAATTAGCCTTTGATTATGTGTACATTCATTTGATTTCATTATTTAGCAATTCGGACTCTTGCAGCTATTAAGAGCAGGATGGAGGCAGTAGAAAATGTCCTGAGACTGAGAAGAACTGGGTTGTTGTACAGTCTCTTCTGTCAAATTGCTGTGTAGCCTGAGAAAAAATTCTTGCCCTCTTTGAGTTTTGGTATTCTGAGCTTTAGTATTGGATGAAGTGATGAGTAAGATTCCTTTTATCTCTGAATTAGACTAATATTCTAAGTGGTTCCCGCAACATTTTTTTAAGTGAAGGATTTTCTCAAGGTATTTTAACAGTACTATCTCCAGTTTATAAGCTTTGCCATGGCTTGATGGGCTGACTGCACATACTGAAGACTGCTGTCCCTGGATTTAATTGCCTTAGGGCATCACCACTTCATAGGATAAAGGGAGTCATTTTGGTCACTGTGTTTGCAATCTGTGCTGAGACAGAGGTTAGGGGCTAACAACTAATAAGTTAACTGGTTAAAGCTCAAGATCAGCGCTGCAGTGTGGCAGCAGACCACAGGGGTCCCCAGACATTTCCATCTAGAGACCTGTGTTTTTCTCCCATGTAGTAAGGTATTAGTGGGGATGTGTTGCCCACCTGCACTCCACCTGCAGACATCTGAATAGCATAGATGCAATGCCTTCTGGGCACCCATCCCCATGCACAGTCAAGCTTTCAAACTCCAAAGATCTCAGGGTGGCCAGAACCAAAAATTCTGATGATGCTGTAAAGGGCTGAATTTATAGAGATTCAAACCACAACATCGGGGCATCCCTTTCTGTTTTCTCATAGGTGTTTACTAGTAAGCACGGCACCATTCCTCACTATTAGATTGGACAGTGAGGGAAATTAGTCTTCCAAGATGCGAAGGCTATGGATTTATACCTAGCTGAGAGCATTTCCTTCCTCCTTGTAATGTCAAAGCCAATGACCTCTGTAATGTTAATTTGTTTCTCCATCTGTGCCATGCACTGCATGAGGATGTGAGGAATAGGCTTGATGCAACCCAAGGGTGTTTCTCGTTTATGTATTGTTGGGATCTTGGTTTGGATGTCCTTCTGGTCTTTGTCCAAGTTTTCCTTTTGGAATCTGCTAATTTCTTGACCCTTCCTAATTGAAATAAAATTATATATTGTTATGCTAGTGGCAGTACAAAACTGCTTAGTTTGAAAGAGAAACAGATATGGAGACAATAGACATTTACTAAGCTATGTAATAAAGTTTGAAAAATTGAATTATGTCATTAGTTTTTATAAATTTCATCAAGTGATTTTTTTTTCAGAAAACATATGAGGGCCCATAAGATAGTTCTACAGTCTAAAGCACCTGCTTAAGCAAGCTTAGGCAACCATGGGGACTGTGGTTTGATCCCGGGCACCACATGCTGTGCCAGCCGCATCCCCAGGGCAGGCTGCGCTGTCCATAATGTAAAAAAAATAGTAAGAAGAAAAAATTTGGCAAGGAAGAAATTAGTGAAGAATAAAGATCTATTCCAAGTAGTCTCCCCTGAAAGTTTTACTTATGTTAGAGCAATTCAAATTTAGTAGAGGTTGAACAGAGTAGGTTGTTCAATGTGCTGATAGAAATTCTAATTTTATGTAATTACTTTTGAAGCCTGATATTTCCTGAATCTCAGGCCCTTTGCAAAGAACCTTCAATATGAACATGCTTATTAAAAGCCAACACTACATGTCACAGAAACACTACTCACTCAGTTCTCACACAATCAAAGAAATGGGTACTATATTTTTACCCATTTTATTAGTAGGCCCCTTAGGCTGAAAAAATCCAACTGATGTTCACAGATCTAAGAAATCATAAAGCTTGTCTTTGAACTCAAGTTATGTTTGGTTTTAACTCCAGTTGCCCAGAAGTGATATTTGTCTAAAGAAAATTATCTTCAGAAGTATCTCAAATTCTAGGCTAAAATTTAGTGGCTCTGCTTTCCTATTCCTTCTTGAATATTTTTTGATACCACAGTCACTTCAGGCTGGTACCTTAGCATACTGAAGGGGAAAGAAAGGCACTTTGGAGCACGAGAGTTCTCTTGGTAGCTCCTTCCCTGTGAGGATTCTACTTTTGTGGTCAGCTTGGAAAGTCAAGGACTGAAAAGTAGGTTATTGACACCTCAGGAACCTGTTGTATGTCTGTCTCCAATATTGAAGTCGGCCCTATCCCCTGTCCTACCTCACCCACCTGCCTTTTGACTGGATCTTTCTATCTCTGCTTCTGTCTTGTGTCCTACTGGTGTCTAGAGAGGGCTAAAGGCAAACAAGACAGTGTCAATTTTGTGGGCAGAAATGCAGCATTTGACTGCTCTTCTGTTTCACTCTGTATGTTCAAGCAGGGGAGTAATGACAGTTTATTCTAAGGCCTTTGATTTCCTTCGGAATTGTAACCATCTAGGCTGACTCATCCATCTCTCAAAGGCTTCTCACTCTCTCTCTCCTTTTTGGGCTGGTGTTGATTTGAAGTTTTACTGTTTGTTCCCACCTTATTTTTTTTGAGGAAGGGAGGGATTGATTTTCATCCTGTTTTTTGAGGAAAGAACCAGCTCTGCTCTTGGGGTGACCAGATCTGGAAAGCCTCCAGAAGAAGAAATAGCTGAAACTTCAAGACAGGTACGGAATGTTTGGTTTGGGATAAGGGGAGAGGGAGAGTGATGTTAGGAGAATTAAGCCAGAGGTAGGCTATGCATGTAAAGATGAGACCCTAGACTAAGCTGCAGAGCTGCTATTGTGAGTGAGGACTTGTTGGAGGTTTAGTCTGCCACTGTTGGAGATGTTTGTGCCTGTGATTAAAATGGTCATTTTTTATTGCAGTTTGGTGGTTGGCTTTAGGTGCTCACTTTGGGTGCAAGGGGTGGTGCTTTGCAGTTGAAGAAGCTTTAAAATCCATGCTAGAGATTTTCCTCTTAGTTCAGTTCAAGAGTCACAGAAAGACCCCTTCTCCTTATTATGATGTACCTTAGTTAGCTGGAAAACACTTTTTTTGATAGTTGTGACTTGGCAATTAAGGAAAATGGGCAAAAGAGAATTTCGAAACTAAAATTCAATGGGGGATTCTCTCGGACAAAATATTTCTTGGACAAATCATTTGGTTTGATTATTCCATAGTAAACCCTCTCCTACCCTTTCCCTACTAAAACCATATTACTTAATCTTTGAAATCTGAGCCCTTATTCAGATAATATACAGATTGGCATTATAAAACTCCAAGGGACAAGGAAGAGTTAAAAAAATAGAATGTGATTGCTTCCTTTATTTTTGTTTACAGGTTTAAGTTTCCATATACTAAGCCCAAACCATAGACTTGGGTAGTATTCTAGATTCTTTCCTTTACAGGTAAATTTCTCTCCTAAATTCTGTCAATTCTGTGTTACTGATTTGGATTAGCAATACCCTGCCTCTTGGCTGGCCTACCTGCTTGAGGCTCTCTACCTCAGCTTTCCATGGCTCTCTGAGATTTTTTTGGTACCACTGTGCCTTATGGGACCATTTGTCCTCTCACTCCCTCCCCCCTGGATTTATCTCCTCCTATCCCTTTATGCTGCCCCAAGAAGATGAGAACTTCTCTCATCTCTTTCACTTTGCATAAACTATTGTCTCTGGATATAATTTCCTACTTGTCTCTGGGCAGACTAAGCCATTTACTCCTTTTTGTTCTCACAGTACCTTGTTTATAACTTGGCTGACAGACTTATCACAAGGTTTTCTAAAGTGCTGCTAACCTTGGTATCTCCTTCACTGTACTGTTAAATCTTTTATGAAAGGACTAATATTATTTTGCTCATCTTTTGAATCTCTAGCATTTGACACAAAGTGAGCAATTAATATAGATTTCTATTTTTTCTTTTAATGAATATATGGAAAAAAAAACAATGAGTAACAGAAGATGTCCAGGAAAGGATGCTGTGCAGGTTGTAGGAAGATCCCTACTGGGGAGGATGTGCAGCCTGGGAGATATGTGATAGTGGAGACCATGGCAGAAGCCATATAAAATAGATGTGCCATTATAGTAAGAAAAAGTTTATTCTGATCACCCTAGGGAGTCTCTTTGGGAATGGTACTAAAATGATGTTTGTTTTGGTACAAGTTGATTTCTTTCCATGAAAAGTAATATAATCAAGTTGCACAATTTTAGTAAACAGAAAAAAAGACAAGCAAACAAAATACTACCATTTACTACAGAGGTTGTTGATATTTGAATGTATTTCTTTCGATCTTTTTTTTTTATGTATGTGTTTCTTCACATAGTTGTGATCACAATTAGTACAATCCTGTCTTCTTTATTTGTTCTTAAAAACTTTTTTGTAACTATCACTTTAAGATTAGATAATTCCCTATACTCTGGTCCTTACATGAGTTATATAACTAATCTCATGGTTGGGTTAGTTTTAGTCCTTTAATTTTTTATTTTCATTTTATTTTTTTAATTTTTTTAAATTTGTTTTTGCTGCTGTGGCTCATGTGCATATAGTTTTTCCTTTGCACAACTTAGGAAGATTTCATGAAGACAGATTCCTAGAAGGGGCATGACTGGGGCAAAGGGCCTGGGGACAATTTTTTTTTTTTTTCCTGACGACAAATTTTTTTTTTTTCCTGGGGACAAATTTTGGCTCCAGATCCACCCACGTGTCCAGTTTGTTTTCTGGAAGAGTTGTATAATTTTCCAGTGCTCCTACATTTGATGAAATATTCTTTTTCATATAACCTATATATTGAAGTTTATCATGAAAATACTTTAGCAACGTTCTAAAAAATACAATGTTATTCTTGTCTCAAAATTCTTTTTTGAAAAACTGTAAGGTTTCAAAAAAACATTTTGGAAGGTTTTTTCCTTTAATCCTGCTTCCTTTTTTCTTTTTGCTTTCTCTTTTTCTTTTTTTGTTAATTAGGATTTTCTCCTTTCTGGACTATCTGTCTAGAGCTCATTTTTTTAAAGTTGGATTTTTAAAAATAAGCAACCAAAGGCAGCTCTGCTCGAGGGTGAAGCCACCTCCCAGTTTTCCCTCCCCCTCTATCCGCCCCCCCATAGTTCCCTCTACTAGGTCCAGTGACAATTGGATGATGCACTCTAGATAACCGTCCGATTCCAGAATGGGTGGCTGTATTCCTTTTCTCAAGGCAGCAAGGACATTGTGCCCCAGAATCATGCCCCTTTTGCTGTTGTTGTCTGCCTTCATTTATTTAGTGAGCATCCTGGGAGGAGCCCCGGGACACAACCCAGACCACGAGATGAAGATGGTATCAATACACAGCCTGTCGGAGCTGGAGCGTCTGAAGCTGCAAGAGACTGCTTACCGAGAACTCGTGGCCAGGCATTTCATCTCAGAATTAAAACCTAACCGAGGTGAGTCGTACCCCAGAGAGTGGCGTCCTCGCCTTTGGGCGAGTGGACCCCCTGGCTGGACGGGACAGGTTCGGGGTTCCGGGAGCGTAGGAGGGGCTTGCACTTGGTCTAGGACCAGGTCCGCTGTCCAGGAGTCTGGGGAACCGAGAAAGTGGGAGTTGGAGGCTGTTCCTTCAATTGTAAAAGAGGTAAAGTATAGTTGAGTTGGGTAGAAACAGGGGGGATGGCGGTGAGGGGCTACAAGAAAGGCAGATGTCAGTGACGAACAAGTGGCCAGAGAGACGGAGGACAGGTGAAGAGACCGGCTCTCCTGGCGCAGTACAAGAATTGGGCACTGCGAGACGGGCGCACAGAGGGGCACTCTTGCGAGAGGACTGGGATGGGCAGAGACAACGCAGTTTGAAGAGATAGAGAGACGGTCGGGGAGACTCACACTCAGTCGGGCAAAGAGAGAGTGGGGTGCGGGGTGGCGAGTGGTGGGTGGAGGGTGCGCTGCGGAAGCGCTGCTCTCCTAGGCAGGCTGCGGGAAAGCCTGCGGGACGCAGCGCGGGACCGGGTTGGAGCGCACCAGGAGACCCCTGGGCAGCGGCACAGATCGGACCGCGGAGTAAGGGAGGTGGGAGAGGGTCGTCCCGGCAGGGGAAGAAAGTGCAGGGTGCAGGGATTCGTTACGCATGTGTCACGGGGAAAGCCTGAACTCAGTGAAACGTAGGGCAAGGAGACCCCGCCGGCGGCCGTTGCCGCGAGATTGGGAATGGGGGGACTGTCAGGCGTCGCCTCTAGTCCCGCCGGAGCAGCCCGGGGAGCCGACGGCAATCGGGTGGGAGCGCGCCCACAATAACTTGGAGACCCTCACCCGCGGTGACGCGGCGGACACAGCCCCTCCCCTCGCCTGTTGCGTTATCCGGGCACCTTAGAGCCCCAGAATTTATGTTTTAAGTGTGTTGAGAGATTACTGACGCGTAGCAACATGCGCCTTGCACTCCGTGCGCCTTAGCTTTTCTGGTTTGGTTAAAGTCTTGGCGTCTTATAGGTATGAGATAGGATTGGTCCTACGGGGAAACTGAGGCTGAGAGAAAGCAAAACACTTTCAGCCGGCTGGACGGAGCTGGGCGTCTTCCAGAGCCTACCCCCTCCGCAGATCAATGCGTTGCGATGTTTGAGTCACTTATAGTTCTATCTCTGTGTGAATGTGCGTGTCTTCTCTTTTTGTCCTCTTTGCTTAGCTCTAACCACTGACCGTCCAGACACCTCGGAGAACTGTTTTCTGGTCTTAGAAGGACAAGACAAGGGTGAGGGTCTCTTGTATTTTCTCTAGCAAGGAAATAGACTGTTGTACCCCTCCCCCACCAGAGTGTACCCAGAGCCTAGTGGAGTCTGGGCGGTGCCCATGGGCCCTGGAGGCACTCCCCCTCCCTGCCAGAAACCCCTCAGAGGGGGTGCTATCAGGAAATGGCGCAATAGCAATGGGGCGGTTCTCTCAGACGTGCCTGAGCCTTCCCAGTGGACGGACCACCCCTGACAGAACATCCTGAAGAAATCGCCCTCATTGCTTCAAAGTGGTCACCTCCGGCAGGACTTCAGGCAGGGACCTTGAGCCCCGTCGGGGTAGTTGAATACTTTCCCGAAAACCCTGAAGGGTCTTTTAGGCTTGGTTCCCAGGGAGGCAGCAACGGGTCTGGGAGGCTGCGGG
>PVJA010009135.1:0-61670 GCA_004027025.1 Myocastor coypus | reverse complement strand
CTATATTTTATCTGCCATGAATCATTTCTCCCCCCAAATGCCTGTTCTTCCTTGTGCCACCCTGCCTTGGAGCTAGTCAATTATGAACTGAAACCTTTACAGACTATGAGCTAAATAATCCTTTCCCCCCTCTAACTTTGAGTGTCAGATATTAATAGAAATTGGTACCAGAGAAGTGGAGTTGTTGTGACTATTCCCAAACATGTTTCCCAGGGACCCTTGACATTGCTTGTGGGAAGAGTTTAGAAAGGTTTGGAGATGCCAGCTGAAAAAGTACAGCTGAAACACCTTAGGGTATACTGAATGGGATATTCTGGTCCGAGTTCAGACCAGCATGCTGACAGTACAGTTGCCAATAAAAACCAGGTTCAGAAAGTTTCTGCTGGGAAGAAGGACTGCATTGGCTGTTGGACTCCAGATGATGTTTGTCATGGCTTGGAAGAAAGTCTCTGCATTTTGCTTATCTCCAGAGACTGCTTGAGACCAAGATTAAGGGTGACAGACTAATTTACCTTGTAGAAGAATTTTCAAGGAAGTCTAATGTTGAGAGAGTGACTACCCTTTGGAGACTTTAGCCAGATTTACATTGAATATCAAGAGCAAAGAGACTAGCAGAATGATTCTTTTGTACTTTTTTTTAATGGAACGGTCTACAGGGTGTTCAGGTTCTCACTACTAGATCAGACTCATAGTGATCCACCTGTTTACAGCCTCCCAAGAGCTGGAATTACAGGTGCACACTACCATGACCAGTTTCAATTGCTGTCTCAGAGTGCCCAAGGGGTGGAGCTGGCACAATGGGGACTGAACCTCCAGCTCCTGTGCCTGCTTGCAGGCATTTTAGTCTGCTGAGCTATTTGGCTGGCTCTTGAGACTAGCAGAATGATTTAAAACACTGTGAATTTGGTCAGAAAGGTAGTTCCAGTAAAGTCACATACTGAAAAGATGGTACAGAAGAGAAATTGGTTGCTGAAAAAAGCTTGCAAGAAAAACGTCAAGCATTTCAGAAAAAGACAACAGAAAAGATATCCTGAGAATATCACAAATCCCAGTAGGATTCTAGCCTTTCCAGCTTCAAAGCTGTGAAAGGGAAAGACTTTACTTGCAGAACCCCAGAGCACCATTTCCAGAATGGTGGCAGCCTAGAGAATTCGTTCCTTTGGATTGACTGCAGAGTGCTCAGCAATCTAGGCCCTTGACCCATATTGCCAAGACAGAAGGAAGCCTGGCTACTGCTTTAGCTGGTGGCAGACCATGGGATCATCCATGTAGTGCTAGTTTTAGGTGCATGCAGAATGCAAAAAGTTTTGGGAAGCTAATGCAGGAGGATCGGTGCCAGTTTGAGGCCAGCCTGGGCTACAAAAGTGAGCTCAAGACCAGCCTAGCCAGACCCTGTCTTAAAAAGACAAGAAAAGAAGGAGGAAGAGGAGGAAGAGGAGAAGGAGGAAGAGGAGGAGAAGAAAAGGGAAGAGGAAGAGAAGACGAAGATGAAGACGACGAAGAAGAAGAATGCAAGAGTTGTGAAGTCAGAAAGGTTTTCAACTAGATTTTAGAAGGCTTGATAGGTCTGTGCCCCTGAAATGACAGTATGAGAAATGTAAAGTCAAAGGTGCAGTAGACACCCTAAAAGTCTAAAGAAACAACAAACTATAAAAAGGGAGAATAGCCTAAGAAAAAAGCCCTGGTAGCTACAACTACTGAAAATGCCCTAGGGACAGAACCACTAAAGCCCTTTGGACTTCACATCCTGCCACAGGTTGCTAGTGATGCTGTACATAGAATTACAAGGCCTTATGTTTTCCATGATGGATTTTGGACTTGCGTTGGTCCCATTCTTTCTGCATTCCCATTTTTAACTTTCAGAATGGAAATGTCTATCTTGTGCCATGGGAAGTGTTTGACTTGCTTTTCATTTTTATAGGTGCTAACAGCTAAGAGTTTGTCCTAAATCTCAGAAATGACAGATTTTTCCACTTTTCAGCAATGCTCAAACTGTTAGACCTTTTGAACTCCTGGAGTTGGACTAAATGTCTCTCACATAAAGAGATACATGAGTTTTTGTGGGGGCAGAGATGAAATGTTATGGAGTCATAGGTAGGGCTTTTTCAGAGGTGGCTGAATCTAGAGTGATTGGTTCAAGATGCAATGTACATGTATTAATGGTGGGTGATTACTAAGTCAACCCACTGATTGCTTTGTACTGCTCTAATTCTGGACCTCAATATAAGAGATGAGAAAAAAAAAAAAAAAAGGTTGTCTCTTGCTTTCTTCTGCCTCCCATGAACTGTTTTGTTCTGCAGTGCCTCTCTGCCATTGTCCCCTGCTTTGGAATTGGCCAATTATAAGGCAGAAGTCTGTAGCAACAGTGAGCTAAACAAACCTCCCTTTAACTTTGAATGTTGGGTATTTTGTCCAGCAAGGAGGGAAAAGTAAGACAGACTAAAATGCCAATTACTTATGAAACAGGTAAGTAAATGGCCATGTATTCATATCACATCATGCCATTTAGACATAAAGGGAATACTGACAACAGAAGAGGATAAAGCGAAAGAGCCCAGAAGCAAATGGCCATTTCCTTGTGACTCCACGTAGATGAAATTCTAGATAAAACTGAATTGACATCAAGCATATCATTGCAAGACGCTAACGTTCTTGGGGTGGGGGAGGGGTTCTGACTGCTTTGGTCTTTTTCTAAAGTTTCATAGCAGTTCAATGCTTAAGTTTACAGAACACTAACCAGAGCTCCTGTGGTCCCAGTATGATATTCTGTGAAACTCCTGTTAACCCACAGCGGGCGCGGAGGCCCTCAAGGAGCTGAGATATTCCCTCGACAGCCATTTCCAGAAGTTCATGTGATTGATTCATGATTACCTGGCTGCCTCCCCTGGAGTCCACCAGTTTCCCTTTCTATTCCGGTCCCCTCCAGTCAGAAACCTAGGCTTCCAGTCCCGTGAGGCCGGCCCCGCCCCCAGCAGCACGCGAGGCAGAGTTGGGCGGGGCTACGCACAGGGCCGCGCCGACGCCCGACGCGTACTCGACGCCCGACGCCCGACGCCCGACGCCCGACGCCCGACGCCCGACGCCCGACGCCCGACGCCCGACGCGTACTCGACGCCTCGGGTCCCCTCCCGGCGTCCGTCCTCGTCTTCGCCGCGCGGATACGGAACAACAGAACAGTAATGGAACCGCGGAGGGCGCGGGGTGCCACGCGCGCGACTCCCCAGGCACAGCCCCGGCACCCGCCCGTCGCGCATCTTTGGCTCTTCCCCGGCGCCCCGGGGCTGCACGGTACGCTGCTCCGGCGGGCGGAGGTCACACGCCAGCTGTGCTGCTCGACGGAGAGACTGGTTCTGCTGGAGCGCGGCGGGGCCGGCGTCGAGGTCCACCGGCTGCCCGCGCGGAGCGACGGCGTCGGGAAGCCCAGTGAGTGCGGCCGCACGGGCGGGCGGCGGGCGGCGGGCGGCGGAGACGCGCTCGCGGGGCCCGGGGCCCACGCGCCAGGGGCCTCGCCCTCCGCGGGGCGCGGGGCGGGGAGCAGCGGCCGCTCGGGTCGTCCGGCTGTGCGCGGCTCTGCGGGACGGCCCTCACGTCGCGGGCCGGGCGTTCGCGGAGCGTCTGGCACGTCGGGCTTCCTGCGCGGAGCATTTTCTCCAGAGTCAGTTTCTCGGCCGCCATCTGTGGAACCCATCGGTCGGGCCGGGCGAGGGGCGCGCTGGAACCCGCAGTCGGGCAGGCGGAGACCTCTGGGTGCTGCAGGCGGAGCCTGGCCCAAAGTAGAATTGCAGAGAGACCTGGGTGTGCTAGGCCGTACTGTAATAAAACAAATATTTGAGTAACCTGCACCAAATATGTGAACTTTTAGAACATTTGGTTATCTTTTTCAACAGAGCCCTTCTGTTCTTGCAAAATATAAAACCCTTGTGTTAGCTGTTATAGTTTCGGCTTTATAGATGTGGAAAGTAAATGCTAATTTAATTTTTCTATTTTTGCCCATCTGTGAAGAAAATGGTTATCTCTCTGTGTAGTTGTGTGTTGTGTATTTAATTTGAGTACACTGGAGTATCCTTTTAGTTTTTTGTTGGTCTTTTGCATTCCTTATTTGGCTAACTACTTGTTCACATCTTTGGTGTTTTAGAAATTGAGTTATTTAATTTTTTTTGAAAGATGTATTTGAATATTGAATAAGAATAGCCTCTTGCTTGTCGTGTACATTTTAATTTTTCTAACCATGCCTTTGTAGAAGTTGCTGCTTCTTCAACAATCTAAACTTTTTACTAGTCTTACCAGTTTTTGTTTTTAAGGAGGTTAAAGGATTTTTTGTTAGGAAGCTGTTCACTCTTCAGGCTACTTTACATGTGCTCATATTTGTAGTAATTTTAGAGTTTAATTTTTCAGTTAAGATTTTTGGTATCGTTGGAATTTATTCTTATCGAAGAACAGTCTAATTTTTTTTCCTAAATGATTGCTTGAATACTCCTCTCAAGCTGATTATAAATGCTATCTCAGAAGAATACACATTAAGTTGTGAAGCTATTTCTTCATATCAAATTTTTTATTACATTAATATTTGGAATATGGTTTATATTTTAAGATTTTTACGTGAATCGAAGCTATTTCATTATTAATAGTGAAAAAGTCCCCAAACTGTTCTAGTTTAATATTTGTTGATAAAGTTAAATTCTAACCAGCGAACAACTTTAAATCCAATTTTAAGAAAGGGCTGAATTTACTGCTTCCAATAAAACATCTTTCTGTGGCATCTTTTTACAAAAAATTTCTCTGCTTAAGTTAAACAGTAAAACAGATTTGCCAGCTGTCTCTCAGTGTGCAGCTTGGCTTGCTCCTGCCCCAATTACACAACCACAGCTACAGCATAGCCATTGGTGGGGCAAGGCTGCCCGTGTGAAGCCAAGATGGGGAGGTGGCCATGTCCACATGCAAGGCTAAGCCATGCAAGTCTGCATGCAGGTGCTACACAGGGTAGCCTTCATTAGCCCATCTGAAAGAAGAATTTCCCTGGACCAGACCCTTCAAAGCTGAAGCCCCCAGGACTCTCAAAAGAAAGCCTTGATGACATTGGCATCGAAATCACCTATGTTCGTGCCCTCTTCGTCCAGGTCCTGGCTGCTGTCGTAGTGTGTTGTCTTCTTAGGGTCTGAGAGGATGGTGATGACCTTGCCCACTTCCTTCAATTTCTTCTGCTCTTCTTCCTCCACCTTGGCACTGGCTCTGCTGTGCTAATGCAGATCCTGTATGCCCTCTAGATCTCATCCTCAGAGGAGTTCCTGTTGACCGCCAGGATCTTTTACTAGGCTTTCAGTTTGCTCTTCTTCAGCTCCATCTGTGCATTCTTCAAGAGCTATTTGTGCTCTTTCCTCTTCTCTGTCTGGTAGACCTTCTCATAGTCCTACACTGCCTCCTCATACTACTCCATATCTATGTAACACTGCCCTCTCTTCAAGTAGGCCTTGATGTGGGTGTCGTCCAGCATCACAGCCCATGTGCAGTCTCCAGTCACATCATCCAGCTTCCTGAGCTTGGAGTTGATGGTTCCCTGGCTATAATAAATAGAGTGTCACATTTTTCTTTATGTTGTTGGGATCGATGGCCAGGGATTCTATGTACAGTTCATATGCTAGTTTATGATTGCTGTCCTTAAATGCTTTATTCCCATGGTTGGTCTTTGAGGGCTTTGGTGTTCCTGCAGGCCGCATAAGCCTTCTCGTGGTCTGGCTCCATCCTGGGGGCCTGCTTGAAGAATTACACATCCTTCTCGGTGCAGTCCTTATAGAGGCACTTATAGTGCATCCTCATTGGTGGAGTCTAGCCCTAGTATGTCACTGGACACAGACTGGAACCTATGACGTACTGCCGTGGCGTTCCCCAGAGAGAGGCGGCACACAAAACTGCCGTCCAGCCGCGCCGACTGCTGCTCATTCCCTAGCGCTTCTTGGAACTGGCCCAGCTCTACTGCGGTAATAGCTCCCATTCTTGGGACACATATCGATGGCCTTTGTGTAGTAGTTGTAGGCCTTGTTGTGATCCTTTTTGGTGTAGTATTTCCTTACTCCTTGAAGGACTGCCTCCCACTTGGTCTCTGTCCCATTTCGCGGCTGTGGCTCAGTCGTCGCCATTACCACATCGCACTCTGCAGCTGCCGCCATCTTACCATGGCCATCTTTTAAAACAAATCTTCAGAACAGTTATTCCTTTTGAGAATGTAGGCATTTACTTTTATTGAAAGCATTGTAGGTAATATTTATTGTTGTTTCTTGTTTTAGTTTAGTTTTGTATTTGGTACAGGGTCTCACTATGAAGGTCGGACACGTAGTGATTTTCCCCTTTTCAGGCTCCCAAACGCTGAAATTACAGGCACGTCATCACACGCAGTCTCCATTCAGTCTCAGCTCACCCCAGGGGCGGGGCCAACTTGGCAGACCCCTGCCTCTGCCTAGGCAGGTACTTTAATCTGCGGAGCTGAGCTATCAGCTCTCACTATGCAGTTCAGGCTGGCCTTGAGCTCATTTTTTATAGCCCGGGCTGGTCTCGAACTCACACTGATCCTCCTACCTGCCTCAGCCTCCCAAGTACTGGGATTACAGATGTGCACAGATTTTTACAGAAACAGATTTTTAATTGGCTACTTTAAGGGTCTACTCAAGGAAAAAAGGTGATTTTTCAAATTGAAGTCCACTGGCAAGACAATTGTTTATTATCTTACAGAAGCAGATTTTTAATTGGCTACTTTAAGGGTCTACTTAAGGAAAAAAGTGATTTTCAAGTTGAAGTCCACTGGCAAGACAATTGTTTATTACTTATTTGCTGTACATTTTTTAATTCTCTTCAAGAGAAAAAGTCATGTTACTTCAGGGATTGCCTAGTTGAACTTTTTTCCAGGTACTCGAGATATATTATAGCAAACCTATGATAATAGTAGGTAATAATCAGAGTGATGGGCTCCTGGTTGGATTTGCTGTAGAGTGCCTGAAGTTAGGGAAAAAGATGAAGATACATTCCATGGACCAAGGAGCAGAGCATATGCTGGTACTGTCCTCAGATGGAAAAGCCTTCGAGTACAACTACAGTGGAGAACCTGCAAGGTGAGTATTGCTTTTCTCTTTTTAGATCTGATTTAATTTCATCTGAAGGACAGTAGTAGTTTGTATATGAACATGTTACCATGTATGAGTCCTGTCCCCTGTTTTGTAAAGGAAAAATGAATTTTCCCTTACTAGTGAGGTCCATCAGTACAGCACACCCCAGTACTGAAAGAAAAAAAAAAAAAAAAAAAAAAAAAAAAAACATCAGTATAGCACAAACCAATTCATGGGCTAAGGCTGGTGTGTAGGTTATGCATCTAAAGGAAGCAAGTGGCTCACTGCAAATTGGGCTATCACTAAGTTGATCCTCACAGTATTCTTATAACGTTTTTCCAGATATGAAAGTTTTCAGTTAGGGGGTGGGGGAGAGGTGCAATGATTAACGAAATTTTTCCCTAGTAAATAATATGAATTAGAACTTGTTCTGAATTTGCATTTGTTCCTGTATCAGAAAATTATTTGTGTAAGAGTTTTAAAATTGTCTTATTACACTTATATAATGTTCATTAATTATCTTTAAGATATTTAATACATGTTATACAATATTTTGGGATGTACAGAATATGTGAAATGAATTTAAAATTTTTCACGCACTTCATTGTAAATTAAACATACAAGTAGTTCTCACATTCATATTGTGGCTTTCATTATGATAATTTACATATTTTCTCATTAGGTTTCAAAGCATTTTACAAGAAAAATGCGTAATTCAGATTGCATGTGGAGATTATCACTCTCTGGCACTCTCAAAAGGTACTTTTGAGGAATATTAATTGTTTTTAGAACTGGCACATATATGTATAAATAAAAGTCAGAACTCAGCTTTTGGAACCAAACAGAAATTAATTTTGAGTTTTATTTGTGCAGCTTAGAGTGTACTATTATTAAAAGAGAGAAATGAGAATTATTGGTTGTATTATATCTGAGTTTCTTCAATTATTTTTCCTACATTTTAATTCATGTTTTATTTTTCAAACATGAAACTTAAAATTTTCAATGTAATTGCACCATTATAGGTCTGATTTGGGGGACATTGTATGTTTGGTTGGTTGGTTGGTTGGTTTGAGAGTTCTTTGTTCTCATTTGGCCTTAAATTAGAGATCTTCCTGCCTCAATATATCTCTGGTTCCAGCCTTACACTGCTATACTTGGCCTAGAACCATTTTTTGCAGAATGTGGTCCAGACTGGAACTACTTTTTTCCCGAATCGTTTTTTCCTTTCCTAGGACTTTCCCATTTCCATGGAAATATCTCAAAATCCTCTAGTTCTGCTCTTATGGCCAAGCTAAAAGCCTTGGGTATATACCATCTTTTGAATTCCAGCCTTATTTTAGCCGTTCAGTATTTCCTGCCAGATGTTGTATTAGATGAAATGGAGACAGTTGATAGAGATTACATCTGAAAGAAAGGTGACTGAAAAAACTAGTTAAGCCAGAAGGGCCACACACGGTTGCACATGCCCATAATTTTAGCATTTTAGAAGCTGAAGGAGGAGGATTCCTGGGAGTTCGAGGCCAATCTGGGTGACAGAGTAGTTTGAGGCCAGCCTGAACTGCATGGTGAAACTATCTCAAAAAGGCAAAGTGGAAAGGGGGGGGGCAGAAAGGTGAATGAAGGAATTTTTGTAAATATGTATGAAAATATGTTGATAAACTGAATAAAACTAAGTTTGGAGGAAAGTAGATGATAATTAAGCATTTGACGTGCCCTGCAGGCTGTGTTGGGCTGAAAAACACCTTGATCATTGATTGGCCTTGTAAATTTGTTAACAGATTGTGTATATTAAATATCTTCCAGGGGAAGTTAGGAAGATGAGACATATCCACCCTGTCTTAATAAAGTGTAAGGGGTCCAGTGGTACATACATGTAGTGTGAAAGAGATTTCTAGGTTTTGCTGGTGGTAAATCTGCTGGCTGTAGAAGGTCATACCTGTTACTCCAGCTACTCAGGAGGTTGAAGTAGGAGGATCACAAGTTAGAGGTTAGCTCAAGCAACATAGTGAGACTTCATCTTGTAGAAATAGACATTACTGACAAATCACTATACTGTATAAAAAGTTGGAAAAATAAGAAAAGGAGCTAATTATATTGATCATTTTATTCTTGCTGTATGGTAGAGACTTGATAATTCTGTTTGAGAGAGAAACTCCCTCCATCACCTAATCCTTCACAGCATCTTACAAAGAGGTGCTCATCAGAGCCTTAATTTTTTAGTATGCATTTTTTTAGTCTGTTGGCATATTGACAGCTCCATTAGATAACATTTAAAAACTTCCTTGAAAAATATGAATCTTCTATTCAATTAATAGAAGAAACAGCTGACTTTTAAGATATGAGACAGGGTCTCTCTCTTTTGCCCAGACTTGTCTAGAACTCCTAAACCAAGGAATCTTTCCTCCTCAGCCTCCTGAATAGCAAGGATTACGAATGAATGTCACCATGCCTGGTCCAAGTGGATTTTTAAGTTGTTCATTCAGGATGTTTAAATATAAGAAAGATAAAAGGACAAGACTAGTGCTAGATTTTATATTCTCTGATGTAGAATGTTTCTGATATTCAAGGACCTATCCTGTGGATTTCATTTTTAAATACTGCACAGAATGTGACCCATACATACAGCAAGTGAATGTTTAAATTTTTTTAAAAAATTACCACATTGAACGACACATGGGCATCAGTCACCCTCAAAATACTCCCCTTGCTTCAGGCACACTTTTTCATTGTACTTGCCTCTTTCTGAAACAGTCTTTAACATTCTCTTTAGTTGTATTTCCCTAGCTACCTGAATTGTCCTAAATCAATTCAAAACATTCACCTTTCCTGGTCATTTTGGTTTTGCAAAAGAAACAGAAGTCAGAGTATATCAGATCTGGAAAATAGGGTGGCTAAAAGACATACTATAATATTTTTGACAGAAATTACCATAAACCAGACATGATGGACCCAAAATTTGGGATCTTGAGGCAGGAAAATCACTACAAGTTCAAGGCAAACCTGGACTGGGTAGTGAGTTTGAGGCCAGCTAGTATAGTAATATGCTGGCTTGAATATAGACAAAAGAAATTGTCTTAAAGAGTTTATCAGCACAGAGTGATCAATAGAAAACTGTGGATGTTTACCTTTCAAAAATTTTAACAGTGTAAGACACACTGTACTGTGTTAATCCCCTCCAAAATGCTCCCATACCCTTTGAACATATTTATCCCATTGTTCTTGGCAGTGTTTTCCTGTAAGCTGTTGGGTTTTTTTTTTTTTTTTAATTTAAATACTCATCTTTCATTCGCCACTTCTATTTCTTGATTCTGATTAACATCTATTCAGGTAGCTTAATTTTACCCTCAAGATGAGAGATAAGGATCTAATGATTTATACTAAGCCATATACACAACACCTTGTGATCATGTCTGCTGTATTTGAAATTTAGTAAGACAGCCCTTTCTCTGCTTACATTAAGGTGGTGAGCTCTTTGCCTGGGGAAAGAACGTCCATGGACAGCTTGGAGTTGGAAGGTTTCCCACAACCCCAACACCACAGCCTGTGCAGAGCCTCACGGGAATCCCCTTGGTCCAGATTTCTGCAGGAGAAGCCCACTGCATGGTCTTATCCATGTCTGGAAATGTCTACTCATGGGGGAAAAATGATTGTGGACAGCTGGGTCTGGGCCACACCAAGAGTATGAAACTTACTTTCAGATTCATATTATCTACAACTGTATGGGTTAGATTTGAGATGAACTGAATGTAGACTTCCCTGTAAATGGTTCAGATCCTCACTTGGCTGTGCATTGTTCTTATAATTAAGACAGGTTTCTGGTCTGTGTACAATAGAAAGGGAATTAGGGATCAGAGCACCTGGATCCTGTCTCCCACTCTATAGTTTACTTGTTTCAGGGCCTTGTGTATAATTGACTTTTTTTTTTTTTTTTAATGTGTCTAGTACAGGTCTACAAGGTCTCACTACATAGATTGGACTCATAGTGATTCCCCTGTTTTCAGCCTCCCAAATACTGGGATTACTGGCAGATGCCACCTCACCCACTCTCAATCACAGTCTCAGCACACCCCCAGGACAGAGCCAGCACAGCTTCCCAGGAATTGAACCTAAACAGGCACTTTAGTCTGCTAAGTTACCTTGTTGGCCCTTGTCATTGACTTTTTTCTGGGCCTGATTATCTTTTTTTTTTGGAAAGTGATAAATTTAGAAGAAATTACCCTCGAGTCACTTTTGTTATTACAAACAAAAGAGTATGAAAATTCTGCCTAGGAATTCAACATAGCCTGATCTTACTGTATATAGCACTATACCTCTATACACATAGACAAAAACATGTGATTTCCATTTTGAGTTATTTCTATAGGGTATATAACAAAATTTTTCATAGTATAGGACAACTTAGCAGGCTACTCCTGTGTACCAAACTCTGCTTTACATGAATATGATAATTATGTTTTAACTTGGGTCTCTGGTAAAACACTGTATTTTCTGACAGTCTGACCTAATTATGTAAGATAACCCTTAAGTCAGTATTAGACAAACAACATATAGATAAGAGTAAGGGAAAGGTAAAACTATTTTGCTGAATATGTGAGTGTAAGGAAAATATACATACAATATCAGATGTATTCCAGTTGAAGGTAAACTGTTGGGAAAAAAACCATGAGCCCTGTACCTGACTCTTTTACAGGTTGGGGATCCTTTGACCTCCCCCAATCCCAGCTCTGTCCCTAGTAGTTGGGCCTAACTATGCCAACTTTGAGCTTTGTTGTCAGAATAGGATGAAAACTGTTGCTAGGTTGAGAGGAAGCTGTCTAGGTAACTATATGTGAAACTCAGCCTTTTTTTTTGGTCAGTCACTTGAGCTATTCTCTCCCTGAACAGATACAAATTGTCCTTCCCTTGTTGATGTACCAGACAATCAGAAAGTCGAGTTTCTGGCTTGTGGTGGAGATCACACTGCTCTCCTCACACAGGTAGGTGTGCCCCATCTCCTTTGTACTTGTGCAAGAACCTTTTGTGTGGGGAGTTACCATTTCCCAGAGGAGAGAGTCCTCCCTTCCACATGTGAGGCTGGCCTGGTAACCTGGGAGCTTTCTTTCCCTGCTGCTTTTGCTACCTAGTCACTGATGCAGAGGCATCAATGAAAGTGACCGGTGTGTGGCACTTTTATAGCATTTGATGTGAAGTTTGCTTCCCCTTCTTCCCCTTAGGATGGGCTCATGTTCACTTTTGGTGCTGGAAAATATGGGCAACTTGGTCACAACTCAACTGAGAGTGAATTAAGACCCCGCTTGGTGACTGAGTTCATTGGAAATAGAGTGACCCAGATAGCATGTGGAAGGTAAGCTGTAAAGTGTCAATGAACATGATAAAACCCATGTAATAAACAGGTATTTCATGTAAATTTTGATAAATGTTTTTGAGAAGCAAATTACAAATTTTTTTCAAATGAAAATTTTAACATACATAATTACATAATCATAGCAATCTTTCTAAGATTTTTTTCTTTTATTCTTTTTTGGATATAGAAGGCATACTGTGCCCAAAGATCCAAACATTCAGCGCATCCTTTTAATCACTTTTCCCTTTCCCTACACATTCAGCATTATGGGGAAGACTTAGTTTTGGCTTAGGGTTTCCACTTGTGGTTGGCTGATTTCAAGGTAGAAACAGTATAACTGGGGCTGGGCAGAGGGAGACTGCATGGTTTAGAGCTGCCAGGGAGCAGTAAGCAAGGAGGGAGCAAGAGACATGTCTTTTTTGTTCAGGCCCTACCTCTCCCAGCACAAGCAACTACATTTTCATCATGGATTAATGCATTTGTGAAAAAGTGCCCCCATGATGCAGTCCCATTCCAGAAAATATGTCCTTGCAACATAAAACTTTGTAGAACATGTTATATGTAAACCATAGTCTTAATATTTTTTTTTAGTAAGAAAACACATTTCCTTCTCTATCACTACTTTAGTAAAATATCTTTAATTATTCACATATACTTTAAGGAAAATAAACCATTATAAATTTATTTACAAAAAACACATGAATCTCAAAGAATTATTAATGTAATCACCCTCTCATAATCTCTTAGGACCACATCCATCTAATAATAGATTTAAGTATCTAATACCTAAATCCTAAGTTTGGTGGTCTGTAGTAATGACAGCTGCATTAACTGAAGCAGCATTTAACTTTCAGAGTGTCCTGCTTTGAATATAGTGAAGTAGAAAACAATGTCAGTGGTAGTTTGAATGGAATATTTTCAAGAATTTTTATTTTGTAGCTCATTAAAAAAACGTGTCATCTGTTTGAACTTTTGGTTACCAGATTTATCAATCTTAATTTTTTTTTGGTCCTACTGGAAATTGAAACAAGGATACTCTCTGAGATATAACCAAAGCCCTTTTTAGGTACCATACATTAAAAGTCAGAGGATATCATCATGAGCCATCTACCCAGCATAGTCCTTGGACTACATCATGAGTATAAAGATAACTCCTCTATTGCTTGAGAAATAGTAATACTTCGATGGCTACTCCCTATGAATTAGATACAAAGTGGCCAGACCTTTCTTTGAGCAAGGCCAGATTTCCTAGAAAGAAAATCTCTGTATTAACATCTTTGAGTAATAAAGTAGAAGTGCAGAGAAGATCAACTAATTCAGTCTTCTAGGATGGGGAGAGATGGCTTTTAGGATACAAGGTGCACTTAACATAGTAGTAGATAGTAAGGAGCAGTACTGTTCCCAGAACAGGCAATGTCCCTCTAGTTTCTAGAGTCTTCTCAGCTATCTTGGTCTCCAAATAGGTTTTATTCTCAGTTACTTTTTTTTTTTTTTTTTTTTTTTTGGGTAACCTTATTTGGGTATTTTACAGTGTTGCTAAATGCTCTCATTGGGGATAACTGAACATTAACAGTAATATGCTTTTATTTAATAGGTGGCACACACTTGCGTATGTCTCTGATTTGAGCAAGGTCTTTTCCTTTGGTTTTGGAGATAAAGGACAATTAGGACATAGTGGAAACCATAATCAGCTAATACCAATGCCTGTGAAATCACCATCAAATGAAGAGCTCCAGTTTGGTAAATTCTTTAGGAGCATGGGGTTTGGTGTAATAGCCTGTTAGAGAAGTAATATTTTTCTAACTGTATAATATAGCAAGAAATGTGAATCTCAAGAGAATTTCTCTGAATAATGGTTTCTTATTTTAAATTGTATGCAATTGAAAGGATTTAATCTACCTTCTCAAGTCAAAATAACTATGGTTTTCTTATTACTCCATCAAAATAGGATTAATGTGAACTTGAACATTGTTAGAGTAAAATGTGGAGTCAGAGGCCTATCAGTACCCTGATTTTAGTTTGTCATAGACTTACTTCCAGGCTGATTGGTTTTCCTAGGTGATTTCACTGGCCTATAATCTCCTATAACCCTCAGAATGCTAAACAGCCAACATGGGCACACTTGTAGGAATTGTGCCTCACACTTACCTTTGTTGTCCTTGTGGTAGTTTGGGAGATGTATTCTCTCAGCCCTATTTCACGGGAGGATGAAAAATATGGAGAGCAAAGCCATTTCTAAAGCTGCTAGCTCACAGCCAGGGAATGGCTTAGATGCAGCTGAACTGTAGTTTAACCCAGAACTTGAACTCTGAAATGTGTTGGAAGCACCTTGGAGCAGTTGAGTTGCTGGAAGCTTTGAAGAGGACTTTGAATTTTTCATTTTTTCTCACGGGAAATTAATTAGCTCATTTATTATCTTTTTTTTAAACTTTTGTTTGTTTATTTGTGTATTTATTTTTATGGCCGGCTCAGCCTGCCCTGAGGGCAGGGCTGGCGCAGCATGTGGTGCCAGAGATCGAACCGAGGTCACTGCAGCCGCCTAAGCTTTCTTAAGCAGGCACTTTAGACCACTGAGCCATCCTGCCAGGCCCCCTCATTTATTATCTTTAATTCCATATGAGGTCACATGTCTTGATTTGTTCATTCATATTCTTCACGTAATTAGTTACATCTTGAGATTGTGTTTTTAGTTGGAACTGAATTAAGCTAAGCAATAATGAATGATATATTGGTGTGTATTTATAGATTATGCATATCACATTAGTGCCACGTGTTAACCTTAGGAATCCATGTTTGCTGTTAGACTTTAGCCTGGTGTATATGTATACCTGTTCTCAGTGGTGGGAATAGTGCTCAGTGTTTGTCCGTTACAAAGATGAAATGAAGACATTAAGATGAATCGGAAATTACTTAAATTGAAGTTGGTGCATTTGTGCTAAATGAGTTCATATATTCTCTCAATTTTGTGTACATCCCTTTCAGAAAGCCATTGTTCAGGAAAAGAACTGATAATGATTGCTGGAGGGAATCAAAGCATTTTACTCTGGATTGATAAAAAGGTAAAGATCCTTTGTAAATTGTTACTTTAAAGAAAATGGTGAATTCAAAGTATAGATTTGGTGAAATACAAAGTCATTGGTTTATTAGATTCTTTGGCAATAGATGGATGTAATTTTTCCTTTATTATTTAAACTGCATTCATTTGTACCCACAAAATTCAGCAGATTTTCCCCTGATGGATTGCTTAAATTCTGCCTACCTTTGAGGGGCCCTGTGCCAGCAGCATCAGTCAGTGTCCTGTTGAGTTGACAGATTAACAGATTTAAACATGATAATGCTAACCAATAAGGTACTAAAGTAAACCAAGGTTGTAAGCTTCAGCCGAAGCCCATGACTTCCCTGTTGTACTTTACTAAGAGAAATCAAATCTGTCTCACCCACTGAGCCTTTCAGATTCTGCCTCTGAAGGTTATCCATTCTTCTGTTTAATTGGGTTATAATACTGAGTATTGAGACCCTCAGAGTTCCCTCCTTTGAGTCTAAGCCCTATTGGATAAGAAAGTGGCAACCATGTAAATGTCAATGACTCTGGTAGTCTCACTGTGTGATTGTCACAGGCTATCTTATCCATATTTTAAAAACATTGAGATAAGGTGTAAAGTGTGTAATATCATTGAGATAAGATAATTCACTTAAATTGTAGAGATTGAGATCAGTCTGGGCAATGTATACTCCATCTCACAAACAAATAATATGTAGTACTACCCTTTACTCTTAGACTGTGCCTAATAGTTGGATACCCCTATCTTGTGTTTTGGAATTATTATATTTGATGTTTTTGTTTGTTTGCAGAATTCCTATGTTAACCTGAAGAGGAAAATTCTTACATTGAATGAAGGGACTGTAAAAAGATGGATAGATGATGTGGGAACTAAACAGTGGCAGAATACCAAAAAGTATGTACACGCCATGTGTCTGATCATGCTTGTCTTTAAAGTAGCCTTTCCCAACTGATTTTGTACAACATAACATGGGTGTAAAATTCTGTGGTCCTCTAGTGCTTTAGCCATTGTTTTCCAGACAGAGAGAACCAGTAGGCTTTATTTTTCTACCTTCAGAGAGAGCAAGAGAGAGATTGATTGGTTGAGATTGTCCTAAACAATTAGCTCGTATAATTGTGGGGTTGGCAAATATAAATCTCTAGTGTAGGCAAAGAGGGAGGGAGGAAACCTAGAGAAAAGGTGATATTGTAGCTTGAGTCTAAAGACAGTCTAGAAACAGAACTAATTTCTTTCTGTCTTTCTAATTTTAAGGCCATCAGCTGATTGAATGAGAGACACACCCATGCACATTATGTGGGATAATATGGTTTACTCAAGTCTCATGATTTTTTTTTTTTTTTTTTTTTTTTTGTCTTTTTGAGACAGGGTCTCACTGTGCAGTTCAGGCTCACTTTTGTAGCCCAGGCTGGTCTCGAACTCGCACTGATCCTCCTGCCTCAGCCTCCCGAGTGCTGGGATTACAGGTGTGCGCCACCACGCCTGGCTAAGTCTCATGATTTAAATGTTAGCGGTGCCCTAAAAAAATGATGTGTCAGGGCCAGTGAAATAGCTCAGCAGTCTAAAGTGCCTGCTTAGGTAGCCACAGGACCATATGCTATGCCAGCCCCACTCCCAGGCAGGCTGAACCAGCTATAACATAAATACATTTTAAAAGATTTTTTTAAAATGTTTCAAGCCAGGCATGCCTGGCTTGTGGTGGCACATGCCCATAATCCCAGCATTTGGGAGGCTGAGGCAGGAGGATCGATGTGAGTTCAAGACCAGCCTAGGCTATAAAAGTGAGCTCAAGACCAGCCTGAACTGCATAGCAAGACCCTGTATCAAAAAGCAAAAAAAGACATTTCATTGAAAACATATGCAATAATTTTTATCAACTATCTTGAGTACTATTTCCATGCCAAGGTAACACTTAAAAGGTAGTTACTACTATTAGTCTGTAAGCCTGGGGACAGCTGTCTTTACCCTAGGACTTCCCAGGGCCTTCAGTATATTTCCATACACCATGACTCTGAGTAGGAAATATATTTTGTGGCATTTCTCAACTCCCACCCTGAGACCTTTTCTGTGTACTTCCAATTTACAACTGACCAATTTACAACGAGTTAGGGTATTCCTGCTTTAAACCTTAGAATTTCTATAATCTGTAAAGATTGTATTTCTTCTAGTCATTTTTCTGTTAGAAATAATTTTAAATATTGTTTTCATATTCTGAAAACAGCTATACAGCAGAGTTGTTTTATAATATACAGAGGACCAGCCAGATAGCTCATCAGATTAAAGCGCCTAATTAGGCAGATAAAGGAACTAGGGTTTGATCACTGGCATGTTGTGCTGACGTTTCCCCCTGGGGTGCACTAAGACAGTGATTGAGACTGAATGTGGTAGCACATGTCTGTAATCCCAGTGCTTGGGAGGCTGAAAACAGGATCACTATGAGTCCCATCTGTGTAGTGAAACTCTGTAGACCCTGTACTAAATACATTTTTAAAAAGTACTTGTAATAATACACAGAGCAGAAATGATGGAGCATTTCTGTACTGCTAAGATTTCTTCAGTTTGATGGGTTCTTTTATTCCCACTTCAATAGAGTAGTGGTAAATAGGACTTAGTGACTCTCAGAAAATGAGTATTTTATTGACAAATAGGTCTAGTGACTTTCAGGTGGAAAATGAGTACTTTATTTGTCCTGGAATGTTCTGACTCTAGATCAAGCTTTTCATTCTTTCTCTGAGGCTTCCTGTCTGCCTCTGAACTTTTCTTCTCTTTCTCTCTCTTTTTTGGTGGTGGTACTAGGGATCAAAGTCTGTACATTTCTATTTCCATGTTTATCACTGAAATTTTGAGATTTAGCAAGTGAAGCAGACTTTGAGCTGCAGGGGAAGTACACAAACAGAAGATGGAGGTAGAACAGCCAGGTAAAATAGTAAATACCAGTAACCCTAGTACCCAGGATGCTGAGGCAAGAAGATTGCTGGGAGATTGAAACCCAGCCTGGGCTACGTGGTAAGTTCAAGTCCAGCCATAACTGCATACCAAGACTTTCTCTCAAACAAACAGAGTGAGGAAGAAGTTAGAGGAACAGTTGCAGCATGTGTTATTTACCATATCTCATTCTTTAAGCAGCATAGTTTATGATTTGGTTTAACCCATGACTTTTTCTTCATATAGGGAAATTCGAGAGATATTTTCATCCTCTGCTTGTCTGACTGGAAGTTTCTTAAGGGAAAGGTAATTCATGTAATAAATTAAGATTTTATTTAAAATACTGTATATTAGGGCCCGACAGGATGGCTCAGTGGTCTAAAGCGCCTGTTTAGGAAAGCTTAGGCGGCTGCAGGGACTGCTATTCGATCCCTGGTACCACATGCTGCACCAGCCCTTCCCTCAGGGCAGGCTGAGCCGGCCATAAAAATAAATAAATAAACAAACAAACAAACAAAAGTTCTGAAACAAGAAAAATAAATAAATAGTATTGAAAAAAAATATATTTAAAAATAGTCCTAGGCCAAAAAGCCAGTTACCTCTTTACAAATTATTTTTTAAAAACAAGTATCAGTTTGCTAAATAAAATGTCAAAAATATAGCAGAGTAGGAAAATGAGTTAGTGGTCAATTGCTTACATAGCACAAGGCTTTTAACATGTAGAAAAAGAAGATACACAAAAATGAAATTTAAAATTTCTATAATCTGTCTTCTAAGCTGCATATAATTGCATAAATTTGTAATCCCACCTACCTGGTAAACTGAGGCCAGATGATTATAGGTATGAGATTATCCTTGGAAATTTAGGAAAATTGGGGTCTCAATTTTTTTTTAATTTTTTTTTTTTCTTGTTTCAGAACCTTTGTTTATTCACTCATTTTTATGGCTGGCTCAGCCCACCCTGAGGGCAGGATTGCCTCAGCATGTGGTGCTGGGGATCGAACCGCAGTCCCTGAAGCCACCCAAGCTTTCCCAAGCAGGCGCTTTAGACCACTGAGCCATCCCGCCAGGCCCCTCAATTTTTTTCTTAAATTAGAAGAATTCAGGACGTATCTCAGTAGCAGAGTGCTTGCCAATGGTGCTTGAGGCCATATGTTTAGTCTCATACTGCAGAAAAAAAAAAAAATTACCAGCTGAGTACTTTTCACACATCTGTAATCTGAGCTACTTGGGAGGCTGTTGCAGAAGAACTACAAATTCAAGTGTAGCTCAGAAAACAGAGTGAGACCATGTTTGAAAAAAATAAAAGCATGAGTCAGATTTGGCACGTTTTTATACAAAAACTGGAGCTAGGATGGAGGAGTAACACAGTGGTAGAATGTGCATGGTTAATATATCTAAAGCCCTGGATTCAGTTCCTGGTGTGCTTGTGCATGAGTGCTTATATATGGAGATTATGTTGTTTTCTACATTTCTTCATAGTTAGTTTTTTTGTCCATTTTTCATTTTTTTCCATTCTATATAGTTATTACAAAGTTAAAGAAAATGTAATTTTATTAAAATAGGGTAAGACCTAAAAGAAACTTTGCTTCCAGATAGAAATTCTAATTTAATATTTGTTTTTGAAGTTTCCTCTTATTTATCCAATTATTTATCATTTTTCTTCTACAGAGTGGTTGCAGAAACAATGTGTATTCATTTGGATTTAAGTAAAGCAAGAGATACTTTCAAGAAACTAACCCAAAAGGACTGGATTGCTAACACGGTGAAAGAAAAGGCCACAGAATTTTTCTTAAGACTTTAAAGTTCCAGTATTTTCTTTTAAGAGTTTCTCTGAGACTATATTACATTTATATTGAGTTAAGCTGAGCTAACTTTCAGGAGTTTGCTATTTAGGATGCTTACATTAGTAGTCACCTGGGTTACAGATAGTATAAATAGTTCATCTACGCAGAACACATGTGCATATATACATATGTACATATACATTCTGAAGCATATTGTTTCAGTTTAGGGTTATAGGAAATAAAGGATTTGAGTATGCAACTGAATAAGAATATTTTATGTGCAATTCTTTTAAGGGTAGCTATAGAAGTAATGTATTTTCTGATATGAACTTTCATCAAGAACTGGTTTCTTTCTATCTCATTCCATTTTACATTTCCCTCTTCTGAAGGCTCTAGGGTATTCTTCATCTTTATGGTACAGCTCCTGCTTCAGCATTGCTTAAATGCTCCCTGCTTCAACATTGCTCCTAGTGTCTCTTGTTTTCTGCTTGTAGATGCTTCAAATATATTTTCTTTGTTAATTTAGTCTTCTTGAAGCAGGTTTTATTTCCCTGTTCTGTTGTGCTCGTTGATATACCAATAGTACCTCTGTGCTTGCCCCTCCACCTCAGTTCTTCCTTCCTCTCCCTGTGCCTGTCCTCCATTTCTCTCTCTTCTTTTTCCTATGCCACCCCTATCTTTTGATTTTCTCATTTTCTCTTTCCTTCTCTTTCGTTCTCTCCCCTTCCTTCTCCACTGTCCTATGCTACGACCCTCGAGTCCTTGTCACTGAATAGAGCCATAAAATGTCCACAAAAAATAGAAGGGCAACTGTGCATCTAAAGGAACAATGAACTCTTCTGTCTTACTTGGTTGTGCCAGAAAAATAGGATATAATGTGCCCATGACACACTTGTAGGGAGGGCATTCTTTTCCTGTTTCAGATGTGGAGAATTTGTTTATAAGCCCTATAGTATTTCTATCTGGAGATGATGTTCTTTCATTTTTGAATGTTTACTATTGTACTTTGGTCTCCCTCTGTTTCTATATCTGTCATATGTAGTAACAACTATTGATGAAAAATGAGATTCTCTGTGTCCTTTAGAAGATAATGGTTTAGTTAGGGAAACAGACACATACATATGCGCAAGTGTTACTAGGAAGACCAGGTATGCTTTACAGGGCATTGTTCTCCTAGTGCCTAGCTCAGACCACAGCTGGTCCATAGTAAATTCCACATGGATTCAGGTGTTATTGAGTTAGTAAATGGTCAACTCTACATAGGGTGATAAAAATAAGGTGGTGGAAAAAGGGGAAGTTCTACCCTGGGGAAGAACAGTATTCCATGTAGTCAAGAGAATGAATGCTAGGGCATGGCATAGGAGACACCTAAAGGGGCTTGATCATTATCACATGGTTCTAAAGGTTGGAAGAGGGTGGCAGGTTTGTATTATAGCTAATGAGCAGAGAGGTAGGAGTGTCCTGTACAGTGAGATATTAAAAGTTATCAAATACATTTTAACTCTGACCTCACAGTGAGAGGCCAATATAATATTTGAATATAAGAATTTTAACATCTAGAGGTCTCTTTGCCCAGTATCTCATACTTTATTAAGAATTTGAATTTGAGTCAAAAGTACCAAAGAGAGATTCCATGTAGCCATGTGACCTTAAATTCTCTGAAGTACAGATTTCTTAACATTAAAAGGGGTTAATTATAAATCTTGTGTTCTAAAAAAGCTGCAAAGATTAAATGACCAATTAATATATACTGTATGACAAATAGCACTCCGTAAGTACTAGCTTGTCATCATAGTAGGTTTTTAGACAAATGATTAATGCCAACAAGTAATCAGTGTTATGATCACATATAACAAAAACACAGAATTTAGTTTGAGTTTTTCCTGAGCAGTTATATTCTCAGTTGGGGAAACTACAAAAAGAGATTGAAAGGGCTAGACACTAGCGATCATGGTAAAGATAGGCAGTCTTCTAAGAAGATGTGCCATGTTGGATTTGTTTGTTTGGTTTGGTTTTTATTTTATTTTGCTTCCTTGGATTCTGACACATTCTTCTGAGGTATGAGAGGCTGGGTGTGATGATGCATGCATCCAATTTAGGAAGCTAAGGCAGGTTGATTGCCATGAGCACAAGGCCATTGTGAGTTACATAATGAGGCCTGTTCCCCCACTTGCCCCCACCCAAAAGCGTAAGCAGTGTGTGCTGGTTCACTTCTGTAATCCTCCCTGTTTGAGGTTGAGGTAGGAGAATCACAAGTCCCAGAAAAAAAGGTGTGACATTGTGAGTTGCAAGGTAGAATGTAGTGTAGTAATTATTAAGAGGGATGGGGCTAGGGAGATAGCTCCATGGCACAAGTGCCTGTCTGGCAAGTGCAAGGTCATGAGTTTGAACCCTAGTCCCACCAAAAAAAAAAAAAAAAAAGGAGGGGTATTAGCTCTCAATTGATAGCCCTGTGTCTCTTGCATATGTAATTTCTTCTTGATTTCCTTCTTGTACCCAACAGTTGCATGGGGAGAACATGTCTCACATGCCTAGAACTCCAATAGTCAATGTGGATTTTATAGAAACTAAATGATTCTTTTAATTTCCTTGTGGAATGAAATCCCAGGCTCTATACTTTGTTCTTTAGAATAAGTTTCACTCCGTTCCTTCTAAGTTTTTAATTAATTTTCTCTGATTTTTCCTGACAACAGATTACCACCTGTCTCAGGGATAATCTGCTCAAAAACCTACCAGTTTCTTCTCCACACCGAGAAGCTTTAGAAGTTTTCATCCTTCTCCCAGAATGTCCAGTGATGCATGATTTTAACAACTGGGAGAGCCTGGTGGTCCCATTTGCAGAGATGATTTGTAAAATGAGTGACCAGTCATTAAGAGTTCTGGGTAAGATTGATGGTTCATAGTTGACAGTATTTTACTTATCTTCTCAATAATAACATATGCCTAGTAAAGTTATAGCAAAACATAGATGGTTACAAATGCATTTTTGTGTTCATGTTCTTAGCATACCCTAAGGGTGCTATAGAAATTACTATGTCCATCTAAAAGTATTCTGGCACCTTTTTAGATTTTTTGAGATAGTACTGCATGGCTTGATTATGAGAGCCTTGGTCCCCAAATTTTCATTTCACGAGCATAGAAAAGTTGAAAGAATAGTCAGTGATTACCCGCATATATATTGTCCAGTCAACAATTAAAATGGTCATTTGTATGCTTGGCTTTGTGTACAAATTGTATTTTGGTTTTGCTCAACTATTTGAATGTAACTTGAAGATACAAAATTTCATTCATTGTTACAGTACAGTATTCATCTGAGATTATAGAATCTTATATATATTATCCTATCTAAGGAAATAAACCATAATTCCATAACATCTGATGTCCAGACCATATTCAAATTTTTCCACTTTTCCTAAAAAAATGCAAACAACTTTTTTGTTTATTAAGAGCCAAGGTCACTTATCCTTTAATTCTGAAAGATATTTAAGAGTTTAAGACTCAAACTGGGCATCTACAAAGGCCTATATAATCACAGATAATTCTTAATTCAATTTTTAATTATGCTGTTTGATCTGGATAAACAATGTAATTTTTTTTGTCTTTTTTCACAAATTTGTACTACTGTCAAGGAATTTTTCCCACAATTTAAAAAAAAATCTAGCGTGACCAGTATTTTTCAAATACCTGTGCAGTAATTATCAATTATATGAACAATTTATTAAAGCTGTGTCTTTGTAACTGTGATGTATGTTATAATACTTTGTTATGATTTGTGGGAAATATTGATCCTTTTTTACCTTTAAGAATCTGAGAGAAAAACTACATCTTAGAAGTTATTACATTTGCTGTTTTTGTATCTTCAGAGGAGTATTGGGCAGCTTTGGGAGAGTCTGGTTTTAACAACCTGGTCCAGATGTTTAAAAGAGCTATCAGCTATCAACTGCGTTATTGGAGTGAAAGTGATGTGAATAATTGTCATGTGAAAACTCTTCTAGAAATATTGAAAAAGCTCCATAAGGTAAGGATTCATTTGGAAAATTTCATGTCTGTACATGACCTGGCAGTTAAAGTTCTTTTAGCTGGCTTGAATTTTAAGCACAATCACAAAGCAGTGATGTGTATTTTGTCATTTTAAAAATGTTTTTGTGAATTATATCACCCATGTAGAATGATATATTGTCAGACTTTACTATCCATAAGTTCTGCATCTGTGGATTCAACAAGATTCAAAATACTTCAGGAGAGTTCAATCCCCAGGACCACCAAAAAAAAAAAAAAAAAAAATCAGGAAAAGAGTTGTGCTTATACCTAACATCTTTTTATTGTTCCATAAAAACACAGTGTAGCAACTATTAGTATAGGACTTACATTATATTAAACATTAAAAGTAATCTATGTACCTAAGGTACCTGTGTGCTGAACATGAATGAATTAATGGTATCCTGAGAGAGTCCTGGGATCCAGCCCTCATAGACAGTGAGGGACAACTATGTAGAAAATCTATATGTAGTTTGAAGAAAAGTAATACATATTAGTGTGACCTAAAAAAGTGTTCCCAGGACATTTGAAATGCTTTCATAGCCCCCATAGACTGTACCCTACACATACCTCCCAGATGCAGTCATGATCTTGGCTTTGGGGTTAATAATTTCCTTCCTGTTATTGTATGATTATACAAACTATGTATTTCTCTAGAAATTATGATAAAGTTTTCAAAATACTTATGTATGGAATACATCCTCTCCCAGTTGATTCTTTTGAAATTTTTCTTTCATTATTATATATATATATATATATATATATATATATATATAATATTATTTATATATATAATATTATTTATACATATATAATATATATATAAATAATGCCTGGAGCTGAGGAGAAATAGCTCAGTGACTTAAGTGCCTATCTGGCAAGGATAAGGTCCTGAGTTCAATCCCTGGTACCAAAAAAACATGGTATTTGAAGGGTTTGTAGGATAGTTTCTGTCATCTTTTATTTTTATGACAGCTCCTTCTAGTGTCTCTATTTTCATGTGTTCTGTGATCTGCATGTATGAGTGGTCTCGCATTTCCTTGGAACTTTATCTTTTGGAATTATTTAATAGGTAAAGTTTCTTCATGGAAAATTTGGTCCTGCCAGGCTTCTGGAAATACTAAATTTTTTTTCCACATTTCTTTTTTAAAGAGAATAAAACATAGTTTTAAAAAACTATAGAAACTATACAAAATTTCACTAAACAAAATAATAAAAATTCAATAATGGTTGCATAATGCTGTCTTCAAATTAATTATTTAAATTACCAGCCGGGTGTGGTGGCGCACGCCTGTAATCCTAGCACTCGGGAGGCTGAGGCAGGAGGATTGGTGCGAGTTCGAGACCAGCCTGGGCTACAAAAGTGAGCTCAGGACCAGCCTCAACTGCATAGCGAGACCCTGTCTCAAAAAGACAAAAAAAAAGTAAATAAATAAATAAATTACCAAATATAGTGATCCCTCACGTACAATGGAGGTTATGTTCCAGACACTCCCACAATAAGTGAAAATCAGAGAAGTAGTGATGTTATATATAAGCCCTACAAACCCTTCCCACACTCTAATAAACCTTTCCCACACTTAAACACTTCTAAGGTTATTAGCCACTTTCTAAACTCATAAACATAATTTTAACAAAACATATATACTGCACATTACTGCAAAATCCCACTATGTAGCAAAAAATCCATGATAAATAATTTAGATTAGTATTTTTTAAAACTTGTAAAACAGTGAGTCCATGAAAGCCAAACTATGAAATAGCAAGGGACTACTGTATAAGCATGCAAAATTGGTAAAAAAATATTTTTGAAGGTTACAATTAAAAGGAGAAGAAAGAACAAGCATTAACTGTTCCTTTCAGTAGATCAGAAGTCAGCAGTACAATTATCCAAGCTACCCTATACATAAATATTTTTTCCCTTTCTCTCATGCTCTCTTTCTTTTGCCCTTTTCTTCATCCTACTTGTTCCTTCCCTTTGAACAGATTCTTTCCTTTTCACAATATCTATTGCACTTTTCAAACTTTACTGTTTCAGCTTCTTACACTAGTGAGATAAGATATTTGCACATGTGGATCCGATTTATTTCACTTAGGAATATGATCTCTAGTGGCATCCATTGACCTATAAAAGCTTCAAGTTTATTTTTTATAGCTGAATAATACTCTATTGTGTAAAAATACCACATCTTTTATATCCATTCCTCAGTTGATGGGCATTTGGGTTTTTTCCAAGATTTAGCTATAGGGCTGGGGATATAACTCATTAGTATAAGCACCTGCCTGGCAAGTGCAAGGTCTCAAGTTTAATCCCTGGTACAAAAAACAAAACAAACAAACCAAAAACAAGATTTAGCAATAGCAAAGTATACTGCTATAAACATGGGTGTAAATATACTGCTGTGGTATGCTGTTTTTAGTTTTTTTGTAAAAACTATGCAGTAGGGGAATAACTGGGTTGAATGGGACTTCTAATCCTAGTTTTTGAGGAATTCCATCCAACAACAGTCAGAATACATATTCTTCTTAGGTGCAAAACAGGTCATTCTCCAAAATACATCATTTACTAGCACACAGAACATGCTGAAAGGTGAGATTAAAGAAGAAATTAAACATTAATTACAAACAAATGAAAATGAAGATACAACTAACCAGAACTTAAATGAAGATACAACTAACCAGAACTTGTGGGACACAGTGAAAGTAGTCCTAAGAGAGAAATTTATAACAGTAAATTCTCACATTAGGAAAACAACATTGGGGTTGGTGAGATGGATCAGCGGTCTAAAGTGCCTGTTTAGGCAAGCCTAGGCAACCGCAGGGACTGTGGTTTGATCCCTGGCACCACATGCTGTGCCAGCCCCTACCCCCAGGGCAGGCTGAGCCAGCCATAATATATATATGGAAAACAGAACAAGCCCCAGTAAACATCTTTATGCTGTACCTCAAGCTCCTACAAGAAGAACAAATGAAGCCCCAAGCCCCCAAAAAAGGCAGGAAACTATAATGATCAAAGCAGAACTTAAGACAATGAAGATGAAGAAAACAGTATAAAGAATCAGAGATGGTTCTGTGAAAGAACAAATTGATTAACCTCTAGCCAGCTTTATCAAAAAAGGAAAGGCAAAATTCAAATTCATGCAATAAGAAATTAAAAGGGCAAAATCACAGAAATCGTTATAGGGTAGGAAACAAAAAAATAACAAGTGCCTAGATACGTACAAATTATCAAAGCTGAATCAAGCAATAAAAATTTTGAATAACCCAATATAAGTAAATGAAATTAAAAATGTAATATAAAAAAAAACTCCCAACAAAGAAAAGCCCAAGTCCTGATGGATTCACTGCTGAATTCTACACAAAATTTAGAGAAAGTTCAATGCCAGTTCTTAGACTTTTCAGTGAAATTGATAGGGAAGCAAGTGGCTTCATCCACCATCCACTGCTGCCTTCCTCCAGCTGGTGGGAACGTCTTCCTCTTACCAGCCTCCAGCCTGCAGTCTTTTAGAGACCAAACACCATGCCTAGATAACATAAGTTGCAGAGTTCTGAAGGAGAGATATTTGAAGTTAATGTTGAAATTGCCAAACATTCTGATAATCAAGACCATATTAGAAGATTTGGGAATGGATGATGAAGAAGGTAATGAACCAGTTGTTCTACCAAATGTTAATGCAGCAATATTTAAAAAGGTCATTCAGTGGTGTACCCACCACAAGGATGACCCTCCTCCTCCTGAGAGTGAAGAGAACAAGGAAAAGCAAACAGATGACATTCCTGTTTGGGACCAAGAATTCCTAAAAGTTGACCAAGGAACCCATTTTAAACTTATTCTGGCAGCAAGCTACCTAAAAATCAAAGATTTGCTTGATGTTACATGCAAGACTATTGCCCATGTGATCAGAGGGAAAACTGAGGAGATTTGCAAGACTTTTGATATCAAGAATGACTATATTAAAGAGGAGGAAGCCCAGGCACCCAAGGAGAACCAGTGGTTTGAAGAGAAGTGAAATGTTGTCCCTGACACTGTAACACTGTAAGGATTGTTCCAGATAACCTGTTGCACTGATGTTTATAGTTATTAATATTAGACAAAGAATAGATAAACGCATCAACAAAGCAATCATTAACATTGTCCTCATTGCCTGTGTAGTTTGAATTACAGATTCCGAACCAGTGGTTGAATTTCTTCTAGTCTGAGCAAAAGTTTCTAGCTTTCTTTACTCTGAATAAAACTGAACTGTGGTTTCTCTGTAAAAAGTTGACATTTTGAGCTTTCTTTCTTTTTATTTTTTTTTTGTTTTAATTTAGTCTTTATTCCTTTACTCAAACCTCTACAGTAAGAAAGTATGGGTCCTTTGTTCATTGTGATAAAAAGGTCGCAAAAGATTTTATTTTCTGAACATTAACCAAGCCTTTTGAAGGCCCTATTGAAAGAAAAAATTAGTACTGGGAAAATACCAATTATATTTTGCAGCTAAATCCTTCTTTCTTTTTAATATTTGTACAGGGTTTCACTACCCAGTTCAGACTCTATAGTGATTCTCCTGTTTTCAGCCTCTGCAGCACTGAGATTACAATGAGCCACCACACCAGTGGCCAGCTCAGCACAGCCAGGGCAGGGCTGGCACAGCATGTGGTGGGATCAAACAATGTGCCAGGCTAAATAGGTGCTTATAGACCATTATCTCACTGCCTGATTCTCAAGTCAACAAACTTAGAATTTGGCAGTGCTTTGAACCAGGATGAGAACATGAGATTAAAAACCAAGAACTTGCAGTAACATCAACTGATCTCAGGGGCAATACTTTCTCCCTATGTAGCTATAGGGTTCTAAGTATTAGCAAGTATTTACTGAATGGTCAGTTACAAGTTTCCCACACTAGCATTTATTACACTTAAAACCTTAAATTTATCCAGTAGTCATTCAATATCCATGAGCTTTAAAAGTCTAAATATCGCTCCTCCGTACATCAAATACACAATTTCATGGAATCAGATCAGGAGCTTGGACACCTTCAGAATTCGTTGTACAAATGGGAACTCTTATGAATTTGAAAAAAAAGTAACCTGTTCTATATATATAATCATAACACAAGGTTATCTGACTTTAAGATTGTATTTGCTAAACTCCAAAAAACCCAGCCACTTCAAACCAGCAGAGTATTGCAATACCCCAATACAGCTGTAGGTTTCATTACATGGACCACACAGACTTACAGGGCTAGTTTTAGTATTTCTCTTTTAAAGAATTTATTATCCACCTATTATACTACACAGCATGTTTCAAATACTGACATTTAACTACCTAATAAGATAAAGCAAAGACAAAATAAGCTTAACTTATTAGAGACAAAGATACACCATCACTTACAGTTTTCAAACATTATTGCACTTTTAACTTCCATTTGGCAAAACGTTCATGAATCAATAGACCAGTTAACAAGTAACACCTTTAAGAAGATGAACTGTCCTAAATTGTTTATTGGGTTATGAATTTTACAAACATCACTTAATATTATTAGCGGTAACGGTGGAGCTGGAGAGTATTGCGCCTTCTCCAAGCCGCACAGCGAGAACCACCAATAGTATGGTGGAACTTGTGGCCCTTTACAAGGCCACAACTCTTGCAGCCTGCAGACACCAGCCCACGCATCTCTCTATGCTTATGGACTGGTTTGGTGATCCACTGGGTATCAGGATTTCGGCTTTGTGGAATGGATCAATAAGGATAACCTCAAAGAATTTGTACGTGGAATCTTCGCCAACCTTGTAAGAATTTAGAACTCTCAGAGCTCCACAGTGGCGTCCAGCTCGCTCCTCAGCAACAGACTGAAGGCTTCGTGCAAACTTCAGCTGGTTAACGCCATGATGGACAGGCTTGCCATAAGTTGCTCCCTTAGGAACTGGACGTTTATGACCACCGCGGCACACACGAATCCTGTATATGACATACCCTTGTTTGGCCTTGTATACCAGTCTTCGAGCTTTGTCCAGCCGGGTGGGGTGAGGAGCCCTGTGGAGCACTGAGAGCTGGCGGTATTGCCAGCAACGGACCTGCAGCAGAAAGTGCATCACATCAGACTGTTGCTTCCTCCACAGCTCCTGAATGTACTTGCACGCACCCATCTTGGCTTACCTGATGGCTACCACCAGAGGAAAAGGAAGAAGCCTTTCTCCCACAATCTTTCTTTCTTTTTATAAAGTGATTTCTGCATAAGTTATTGTGCAGCTAACTTTATTGAGCTTTTAAAAGTTAACATTGTAAATAAAACAACTTGCAAAAAGTTTTCTGCAATAGAATTAACAAAATATTATTATTCAGAAGTTGGATACTGGAGAAAGGCTACTTGAAGTAACTGTTCGAAGTGGGGTTGTTTGGAATGTCTTCCAGCCTCCTGGAGTCAGGCTGTATCACTGATACAAATTAACCTGTATGTAGCAGAACTCCCTTGGGATGACCTGAGGACCTGTTTGATTTGTTTTGTTTCTCTTTTTTGTGGAACTGGGGCTTGAACTCAGGCCCAGACAAGCGCTTATTCTACTGAGCTATCTGTCCAGCCCCTTGCCTGATTTGTTTTTAATTTTTTAATCTTCTCAGCTTTAAATATATTGCCTAGAGACTTAGTAACTACTGAGTTTGTGGTTTGGGGGAAAAATGTAACTAGACAGTTTGTCAGCCTTTCAATTAAAGACAACAATTCAATAAATAAATAAATTGAATGAATGAATAATAGAGAAGCAATTCTCCCAGTTAGCTTTTCAATTAAAGACAGCACTTAATTCAATCAATCCATAAATATGGACCTGGCAGGATGGCTCAGTGGTCTAAAGCGCCTGCTCAGGAAAGCTTAGGCAGCTGCAGGGACTGTGGTTCGATCCCCGGCACCACATGCTGTGCCAGCCCTGCCCTCAGGGCAGGCTGAGCCGGCCATTAAAAAAAAATCAAACCATAAATAAATTGAATTTAAAAAATGATAGAGAAGCAATTCTCCCAAACTCACTCCTGGAAAGAAGATAAATATGACTCAAGATCCAACTAAAAAAAAAAGAGCTACAGGCCAATCTCTAATGAACATCGATGTAAAACTCCTCAATAAAATACTAGTAAACGGAATGCAGCAAATCATCCAGAAGGTTATATATCACGACATCTCCATGACCAAGTGGAAGTCATCCCAGGAATGTAGAGATGGCTCAATATATGCAGACCAACAAATGTAATACATATTAACAGAGCCAAAGACAAAAATCACATGATAATCTCAGTAAATGCAGAAAACACCTTTGACAAAGTCTTAACACTCATTCATGATAAAGTAAAACCCTATAGAGGGGCCCGGCAGGATGGCTCAGTGGTCTAAAGAACCTGCTTAGGAAAGCTTAGGCAGCTGCAGGGACCGCAGTTTGATCCCCAGCGCCACATGCTGGTCCAGCCCTGCCCTCAGGGCAGGCTGAGCCGACCATAAAAATAAATAAATAAACAAAAGTTCTGAAACAAGAAAAAAATAAATAAAATAAAAAAATTATAAAAAGGAAAAAAAAAAAGAAATGGTGCTGAGTTGCTCCTTCGAAGATTTAGTTTGGCTCTGATTATTCTGTCTTTGCTTACAAAGTCAGTAATGTCATCAATGACTGTTTCTCCTGTATTTCTAATTGTATTTGATGGCTTATGGTGTGTAGTCTGTCATACTGTTAAAGCAAAAATCCTGCCATTCTAACAGTGGCTACCTCAAAAAGTTCTTGTATCAAAGGGAAAGATACTCAAAAACCGAGAAATTTATTGAAGAGTTCAAGGAAAATGTCTTCTAATGAGCTTAAGGAGAACATCATTTAAAGAGAACATAATGATGTCAGGTGTGGTGGTGCACATATCTGTAATCCTCAAAGTTGGGAGGCTGGGACAGGAGAATTGCCACATGTTCAAGGCTAGCATGGGTTATATAGTGAGAACCTGTCTTTAAAAAAAAAAAAAAAATCCAGGAAAGCAAGGTAGCTCACCAGACTAAGTACCTATTTAGGCAAGCCCAGGGACCAAGGTTCTAATTCCTGGCACCACATACTGTACCCCCCCACTCCACCCCATGTGTGGTGTATGCCTGTAATCCCATTGTGAAGAGGCTAAAAATAGGATCACTAGCAGTCCAAGCTGTATAGTGAGACCCTGTACCAAATACATTAAAAAAAATTATGAAAATCTTAAGAACAGAAAGAGCATCCTGAAAAATGCTGAAATAGCAGCAAAGAGTTCCTGATTTCCATTTGTCCCTACCTAGTGACAATAGACTGCTTGATACTCATCAAACTTTCCAGCTCAAAAGGACCAAAAAAATACATAAATATACACACATACCTACATGCATACATACAAGATAAGATCATTATACTAATTGATTAAAAGTTTGCCCTAGTATTGTTTGAGCAATTAAATGCTTATCTTATATTCTGATTACTCTGTATTGCTTTTTTTTTTAGTTTTCCTTTTTAAGATAGAGTTAAAAAAAAAATACTTTCCAATTAGGGGTGATGGGGTGACCTCAAGAAGTCATAAGAAGTGCCTACCTTCTCAGTGACTCTGGGGACCTGGAGACTGCAGTGCAAGGCTGAGATAAGCAGAGCCTAGAGAACCATAGTTACAGGGGTGGAGTGGCTTCATGTGGTAATACTTCGAGGCTTGGATTATTAGGATCTGAGTGACTCAAAGTCAAAATATTCTGGATAAATAGTCTCAGTATACACAGGAAAAATGATTGTCAGAAGACCTAAGAATAATTCAGAATGATCACTAATGTCTTAAGCATCAAGTGTCATTATTATTTAGCATCTACTAACTAATGTGTGTGTGTGTCTTACCAGTGTGTTTGTATATCTGTGTATATGCATGCATGTGTGCGTGCATGTGTGTGTGATCCTGATGCTGTTTTGGGATGGAGGGCTAGAAAATTTCCCCACATTGCTTAGTAGTGAGAATGTGTCTAAATAATATATTGTTAAGCTATGAATGAGGTCCAATTACTTTGGCTTCATATGTTTCCCCCCCGCTTTGGACTTAAAATTCTTTAAAATTTTTCTATAAGTTAAAATAGCTAAAAGTTTACCATCATAACATCAGTCCCTACTATTAGATATTCTTTGTCCATGAAAATTTGCATCTTTGGCAGTTGAATAAAATTTTATTCTGACTACTAAGAATGTTTATTATTTACTCTGACAGTATAATTAACAACCAGTAAGCAAAGTGTTTTTAAGTATAAAACTTTCTCATGCATCAAACTTTATTTAAGGTAAACCAAACTAAGTATCAGCTGCCCGAAAAGATTTTCGAAGTAGATGAACTGACTCACTGGCTCAATTTTTATGGAGAAGCGTATAGGAGGACAGCTTGGAAAATGAAATTGGTAAGTACTTCCTGTTTGTAGTTATATAATGTATTTCTTCTACAACTTTGTACATGAATTTCTAAAAAGCCTGTACTTTGCAAAATCACACAGTTTAATAGGACTAATAAGAAAATTAAGTCTCCTCAAAAACTCTAAAATTTTATAGCCAGAGCACTGGCAGAAAAGTGACATATCCAGGAGGAAACTTCAGTTGAGCAGCCAAAGCTGATAATGAGAACTGCTATGAGAATGTGAAAATGTACAAAAGGAAAGGAGTAGAAATCCAGTAATGGAGGATTGATATTCTTGAGGCCATACCCTTAAGGTGCCTATAATGTGATTTAGTAAAGAATCTGTAGCCTTGAGGAGGGTACTTGGTATAGGATCCCTTTTTTTTCTTGATATACAGATAGTAGATTCTTGTTGCCAGTCCAAGAGCCTACTAGAGATTTCTCCTTTTCTTTTCTTTTCCTTCACCTCCCTTCCTCTTCCCTTCTCTTGCTCTTAGATTTTCTTTGCGTCCATGAGAATTTGGTTCTTTGGCAATTGGATAATTTTTTTTTTCTTTTTGAGACAGGATTTCACTAGGCAGTTCAGGCTGACCTTGAACTCACTTTGTAACCCAGGATGGCCTCTAACAGCAATCCTCCTGCCTCAGCTTCCCAAGTGCTGGGATTATAGGCATACACCACTACGCCTGACAGCCAAAATTTTAAATTTTATTCTGTTAAGAATGTTTATTGTTTATTTGTTTGAGTTTTTTGTGGGACCAGGGTTCAAACTCACGACCTTGCACTTGCCAGGCAGGCACTCGTGCCATAGAGCTATCTTCCCGACCCCAAGAATATTTATTGTTCACTCTGATAGTATAATTAACAATCATTCCCCTACCTCTTCACTTCCAGGTATAGGGGCTGAACTCCAAGCCTTTTCATGTCATATCCCAGCTTTATGGGATCTGGTATATCATCCCTTGCCAGCAGAAGGCATGAATGAGCTTCAGCCATCCATATTTGTCATCCCTGTGTAGCAAATCTGTCTGAGCTAATTCACATGCAGTAACTAAGGTTGCAGTTAAACAGAATTTAGAAAGTATTCAGAGCTTATCATTAATTAGTAAATTAAATGAGCATCAAAATCCTAAGTTTGTATGCCTTACATTTATAAATGTTAAACACATTTTCTATTATAAGTGCTACTGACTGGGCACATTGTACTTGGCTAGAAGTACAGAAACCTTAAATTAGAAGGATCCTAAAGCAATGCAGTTTAGCCATAAGAGTTCTCTGTTCATTGATCAGCGTTCTCATCATTTCTACTTTTTAGGATACTTGTGATGTACACAATTATGTCATATTCAGTCAATTTCCATTTGTCTTTAACATTCTGTCAAAAATTAAGCTACTGTATGCTGACTCACTTCTAAAAATACAGGTATGTATGCCTATTTCCTCACCTTAGTTAACATATATTACATAATGTTATCATTTGGGAGGTGAAAGGAAGCCCATTGATAAGACCAAAGTTTGTGGCATTTACAGCTAAGTGGGCTGTCCAATTGGAATTGGGTTGGCCTTAAGACATACAAGGGCAGACTTTGAACAGCTGGGTTGCTGCAGGTTTTTATTTGAACCTACAGTGGCAGTAGGAGCTTGTGATCATCTGAATAGTTTTCAGAGAGGTGTAACCAACTTGGGCTTGATTAGGACTAGCTCCAGTGTTCAAGGATGTCATTCTAATGCAGAGATACATAGCGTCAATAAAGGTGGCAAAGAATCCTTAAAACTAGAACCTCACAATTGGCTCATATTCTGATGGTGACATAATAAAAGTTGTAAAAATTTGCTCTTTTACACTACACTGTCACAGTTGATGTGTTTTTGTCTGTCATTATAGCCTGTTAAATTGTTTTAAAAGTTGGACCACTAAAAATGCCTAGGAAGCTGGGGCTATGCCTGGAGGCATTCTCCTTACATATTTGAGAACCTTAGTTTGTGCCCCATCACTACCACGAAATAAAAGCCTAGAGAATATTTCAGATAATTTTACATCATTACATTTATAAGGACTAAATTTGCTAGTGAGTGAAGCATGTAGAACAGTGCTTAATCACAAGGTAAGTATACAAAAGTGTTAGCTATATATTATCACTTTTACTATTACATATGCAGATAGATGTATGTATAATGCTCAAATACATGTTCTTAAAGTAATTTCACGTTTTGAAAATATAAATTAGATTTATGAGTTCTAAATATGATCATTAATGAAATAGTTAACAGAAGAGAATGAGAGATGTAAAAACTTCATTTTGTTTCAATTCTTCTAGCCCATTTTTTCTGATTTTAGGCAAGATTCCAATGATATTTCTATAAAGCTGGTATATTTGGTTGCTCTTCGTTGTGCTAAAACCCACAGACTTTAATGATCCTAGATTGCAGTTTAGGTTTAAAATTGATATTCTGTGTGTTTTTCTCTCATGCCCTCTTTTTAGATGTGTACTTAGAACAGTACTAATTCTGTTTTATAGCCAGGCGTGGTGGCTCACGCCTGTAATCTCAGCACTCGGGAGGCTGAGGCAGGAGGATTGGTGCGAGTTCGAGACCAGCCTGGGCTACAAAAGTGAGCTCAAGGCCAGCCTCAACTGCATAGCGAGACCCTGTCTCAAAAAAAAAAAAAAAAAAAAAAATTCTGTTTTATAAATTTCTATTTTAAGGGGGCAAATGACAAAATGAAATAAAACATTTTTTTTCTCAGGAGAATAAAGTTAAAGCTTGTTTGGCAGCAATTGTGGAACAAGAAGAGTCTGAGTTAGCTTTTGTGCCCACTTTGGATCTCACAGTTAGAAGGAAGCACTTGATTGAGGATGTTTTGGATCAGCTGAGTAGATTTGAGAATGAAGATCTGAGGAGGGAATTATGGGTAAAGTATTCTCATTCACTGTTCTTGTTGTTGAAAGAATAAAAAAATCATAAAAGGAACAAAGTGTCTCAGAGAGAAAAATATTTTTCTTTGCTGTGAAGTTGGTTTGTTTGGAGCCACTCTTGACTCCCTAGTTACCTACCTGTAGTACATTCAAGCTAAAGCAGCAAGTGAGACGGTTGTTCTGTCTGACCTGGGAGGTAGATAAGCCAGTGTAGCATCAAGTCTCAGCTTCCCTGGCTAGTTACCATGTCATAAGATTAGCAGACATTCAACATGGAGTTAGAGTGTGTTGCTGCTATCTATGATCAGGAACCCAGATGATTTCGTGTAGAAACAGCTTGCTCTTTATTAACACAGTAGTCCCTCACTATTTCATGATTTGACTTTTGTGGACTCAGGTTTTCCAAAAATATTAATTATCATGGATTTTTTGCTATACCAAAGGCTTTGCAATAGTTTACAATACTGTATATGTATTTGTATAAGTAGCATTTATGCTTTTAATTTTGCCTAAAAATTTTTAAATATAGTGTTAATTCTAACATATTAAAAGAATATTAAATAGAAATAAAACACAGTTCACAGTGTATTCTTTAGCAGATGAATACACACTGTACTATTCAGTATATATATATGTTGTTAAAATTATGTAGGCTTACAAGTTTAGAAAATGGTTAAGAATGTAAGAAGTGTTCTTAAAAATATGGGAAAGGTTTATAACAGTGTGGGAAGGGTTTATAAAGCAAATATATACAAATACTAAAATATAATGTCACCACTTCACTGGTTTTCACTTTACAGGGGTGTCTGCAATGTAACCTCTGTGATGAGCGAGGGACCTCCATAGTTATTTGAGATATGTGTGGATTTAGCTATATAATAAATATTCATAACTGATTTTGAGTGTAAGTACCCCTATGGAGCTTGTCTCAATCTATTGTAGTTTTTTGACAAAGAATAGTAACAGGTAGGGGCCCGGCAGGATGGCTTAGTGGTCTAAAGCGCCTGCTTAGGAAGGCTTGGGTGGCTGCAGGGACCGCGGTTCGATCCCCGGCACCACATGCTGCTCCAACCCTGCCCTGCGCTCAGAGCAAGCTGAGCTGGCCATAAAAGATAAATAAATAAACAAAAGTTCTAAAACAAGAAAAAAATAAAAATTAAAAAAAAAAGAATAGTAACAGGTAGATCTATAGAATGCTTCCCTTATGCCAAGAACTGTAAATTGTCTCATACTTCCTTGTTTAACTTTCACAACAACACTGTGCTCTAGGTTCCTGTTTTTTCCTCAGTTTTTAAATAAGAAAATTAGTACCCAGAATTATTAGGCCAATTATCCATCGCTAACATATCTGGTAAATGTTAGTGATGGGATTTGGGCCCAGTGGGAAGGTACTAGAGTTCCTACTTAATAAGACTGCTAGAGATTGGCCTGCTAACACTTACTAAGTAGAATATTTTAATGGGAGACTAGGTCATTACTTTTTTTTTTTTTTTGTCTTTTTGAGACGGGGTCTCGCTATGCAGTTGAGGCTGGTCCTGAACTCACTTTTGTAGCCCAGGCTGGTCTCGAACTCGCACCAATCCTCCTGCCTCAGCCTCCCGAGTGCTGGGATTACAGGCGTGCGCCACCACGCCCGGCTGGGTCATTACTTTTTTATGTGTTAAATTCACATAATACTGAACATTGACCATTCACATTATGTGAGATATTTCCTATACTATCCCATTTAATTCTTTCAGATAATTTTATGAGTTCAAGAAGCTTGCCCATTTGATAACTGCACTTACTGCAGAGACTTTAAATATTTCACTGAGGTTTGAAAATCACACCTCCGGCTAAAGATATAGCTCTGGCATAGCATCTACCTGGCAAATGTAAGGTCTTGCGTTTGATTCCTGGTACAAAGATGCCCAATAAGAGATTTGGGGGATCTTATGGAATATACAGGTAGAGATCTTGAGCAGAACTATGGCAAAGAGCATCTTGTCAGCCATGAGAGAAAATACAATGGATTGGAAAGTTAAATAGCAGTAGGTAACAGACAGAATTTTAAAGGACAGTGAGCATCTAGGTGAAGAGCAGAGAGAAGGGCAGTAGTGCCTGGATATAATTGGGAAAATCTACAGGTAAGCCATCAGGGAAAAAAAGAAAAAAAATCCAGGGAATACTTCATAATGGTATGCTAGCAGAAAGTGTGTAGAAAAAGGAGGTGGCCAGAAGGGTACAGTGTCCTAGTGAAATCAGGGAAATGAGACATGAGAAGGAACCTGGGATTGAGTCAAAGGTTCATGATAGCCCGGCAGATTGGTGCATGCCTGTAATCCCAGCACTTGGGAGACTGAGGTAGGATTGCTACAAGTTGAAGGCTGGCATAGGCTACATAGAGAACTAAGGGCTATCCTGAACTACAAAACAAGATCCTGTCTCAGAAAAAGCAAAGGTTCATGATCCTCAAGGAACATTGAGGAAAAAAGGGCTTTGGAAGTCAGCATGTGTTTTCTAATGTTGCCAGTCCTAGAATAGAAGATGCCATGTTGTCTTGGATGGAGATCATACATTAGGATGTTTTGTTTTTGTTTTGAGAATAAGGCAACCCTTAATACATTTGTAAGGTGAAGTGAAGTGTTTCCAGAAGGTCAGGAACCAGAGAGTGAACACAGATAATAGACTTGTCTTGTAGAGATATTGATATGAACAGGGGATTTCTGCCTCCTCAAAGAATAAACAGTCAAGTCTACACACTTCATGGTTATTCAGGGTTTTCAACCCCCTGAAATAATAATATTTATGATTTCTTTCTTTTTATTCTCATTAGATCTAATGGATTATGGCAGTGAGGCCAATTGAAGTCAATTTAGTGGCAAAAACAATACAGGTCCTGGGGTGTGACAGGATTAAATCTAGACTAATTCCCAAGCTGTTATGTAAACTTGGAAAAGTTAAATTCTTAAGGCCTCGTTAACTTTATAATGGGAAGATTGAAATGATTATACCACTAAAATGCTTACCACGATGCCTGCCCAAAACTTGGGAGCACCATTGATACCTTTTTGGGTGCGAAAGAAGACTTCATGCACAGAAATGCAGGTTGCTGGGAGTGATGCATTACCTGCTATCTCCTCAGGTTTCGTTTAGTGGAGAGGTTGAGTATGACTTTGGAAGAGTCAAGACAGAGTTCTTTTACTATGTATTTGAAGCAATAACTCAGCCAGAATATGGGATGTTCACATATCCTGAAGATGCTTCCTACATGTGGTTTCCTGTCAAGGTTGGTCCTCTTTATCATTTGTATTCCATGATGGAAAGAAACACAAATCATAGAAAAATAGGTTGTGCATATATTTCATAGTAGGAAAACAGTTACTGATACTGATTAAGAAATGATCTTCAAAAACAATCACCAGTTTTAATAGGGTAACGATTTTCCTTAAATGGAGTCCCCTCTCCCTGGATTCCTATGTCCATACATGTATGCTTTTGACCATTTATGAAATGTGTGTGGAAACATTTCCTTCTCAGTACACATCTTGTTTCTTTCCTGTTTTTCAATGAATTTAAAACCAAAGTCATGGAAAGAAAACATAAATAGTTTTAAGGATTCTTAAGACTAATATGTTTCTGTTCCTATTGTGCTTTCAGCCAGAACTATGGCAAGGACTTATATCAATTTAGTGACTGAAGATAAATGCTAGGGGCATGGAGAGATGGCTTAGCAGAATAAGCACTTGCCTGGCAAGTGCAAGGGCCTGAGTTCAATCCCCAGTTCTGCACACACACACACACACACAAAAAAAAAGCTTAAATCTTCTCATTTTAGGCTTTATTGGCATTGACACTTTGATTTTATGAAATGATAAAAGGATTTACATAACATAAATATCCCACTGCAATGATCAGAAATACTAAATGTCTTTTGATTCTTACTCTCTTTTCAGCCTAAATTTGAGAAGAAAAGATATTTCTTCTTTGGGATGCTCTGTGGCCTTTCCCTTTTCAACTGCAATGTTGCCAACATTCCTTTCCCACTGGCTTTGTTTAAGAAGCTTTTGAGCCAGATACCTTCATTGGAAGACTTAAAAGAACTCAGTCCTATTTTGGGAAAGTAAGTAGATGTAGTTCTTTTTTAGCACTTTACCGAGCATGCATCTGAATAAATATTTAAATGTATACATCCCAATAGTTACATATTTGATGTTAGTATTTTAAGTATTTGAAATCCATTTAGCTTTGGTTAGAATTCTTGTATAATGGTTTCATTTTCTTTTTTAATAAAATTTTTATTTGCATTGATACATGTTTGCAGTCCAGAATGATCACACTTTTCCTGGGGAATTGATACCCCTTCCTCTCTCTCCACTCTCCTTTTCATTTTCTAGAATTAAGAAAAAGTGATTGTTCCCACAGCTTATCCTCAGTGCTCATAATGATAGTTCCAGGTTTTTTCTGTATAGAAACTAGCAAACAGAGCTCATGTTATGCCTTGGGTATAACCTGCCTATATCTGTATTACATACTGTTTTGTGATCATTACCTTTAAAGTAGAACTCAAATTCTTAGTTAAAAGGTAAGCTACCATTTGGCAAAAACAGTTCCATAAACAACAGGAAGAGTTGGTAAATGTGCCATATAAAGCGTTTCTACACATTTGTACATGTTTACAATGACATAGTGTTCACATTCAGCTTGAGAATTTGAGATGTGTGTGTGTATTACATATATATATATATATATATATATATATATATATATATATATATATCACATGGTTATTTTTACTTTGTGTGTCCCTCCTATAGTTCCTTCTCCCTTCTTCAAATCTCCTCCCCATCTCTACAGTCTGCCTCCATGTTTCTTAACAGCTCTTTAAATTGTTTATATTTTGCATCTCATATTAGAAACTATCAATATTTACTCTTGTGACTGGTTTATTTCACTTATCATTATGGTGTCAAGTCCATTTAACTGCGTAATTATTCAAATTTATCCTCCTTTGTGGCTGAGTAAGTACTCCATTGTATTGTATACAATATTGTCTTTATCCATTCTTCTGTTGGTAGGCATATAGGCTACTTCCATGATTTTGTTATTGTAAATTATGCTACTATATACATGGATATGCATATATTGCTTTGGAGCATGACTACAGCTCTTCTGGGAAGTTACCCAAGAGAGATATAGTTGAATCAAGTAGAATTAGAATTTTTTTGCAGCATCTGGGGTTTGATCCCCCACATGCCATGCCAGCCCCACCCACCAGGTGCCTGAGACAGCAATTGAGACTGGGTGTGGTGGTGCGCACCTATAATCCCAGTGCTTGGGAAACTGAAAACAGGAGAATCACTATGAGTCTGATCTACATAGTGTGAGACCCATTAGACCCTGTCCTAATTATAGAAAAAAAAATCTATATTTTGTTTCTGAGAAATAACCATACTGATTTCCAAAGTAATAATACTAGTTTACATTCCCACCAACAGTGTATAAACATTTATTTTTCCCCACAACCATACTAGCCTTTCGTTTGAGTCCTTAATAATTGTCTTTCTTTATTGGAATAAGGAAACATCATTTTGATTTCCATTTCTGTAACGACTACAGAATAACATTTTTCCATGTATTGAACATTTTTATTTCTTCTATGAAATGTTTTAGTCACTGCAATTGCACATCTTCAATGGATCCTTTCTTTTTGGCAATCTAATTTTTTGGTTCTTTGTCTTAAATATTAATCTAAGGAGTTCTAGTCTGTAGATTATCGCTTTACTCTGTTGGTTATTTCCTTTGATGTGTAAAAACTTTGCAATTTTTTTTTTTTTTTGGTACAGGGTCTCACTATGCAGCTTTGATACTGTAAAACTTTATAATTTAATATAATACCATTTGTTGATTCTTATTATTATTTATTGTGCACTGGGCTTCTCTTTAGGTCTTTGCTTATGGTGTCTCCAAGAGTTTTACCAATTCTTTCCCCAGGCAATTCTGTTTCTGTTTTTCTACCTAGGTCTTTGATTCATTTTGGTTTGATTTTAGTACAGAATGAGAGATATGGATGAAGATTCATTGTTCTGCATATGAATAAGCACTTTTCTAAGTACTCTCTGTTAGAGTCTCCACCTGATATTTTTGGCCCCCTTGTTAAAAAAAAAACAGCTGAAGCCTGGCCTAGTGGCACATGCCTGTAATCCTGGCACTTACCAGGCTGAGGCAGGAGGGTCAGTGCAAGTTCAAGACCAGCCTGGGCTACAAAAGTGAGCTCAAGGCCAGCCTGAACTAACTGCCTAGTGAGACCCTGTCCTAAAAAAGAAAAAAAAAAAAAAAAGAAAGAAAGAAAACAGCTGACTGCACCATCTGTTCCATTGGTCAGTGTGAATTTTTGTGGCCTTATAGTATAAATTGAATTCTAAGACTATAGTGCCTCATGCCTTATTTATATTCATTTGGCTATTCTGGGTCTTCTCTGCTTCCATATATATTTCAGAATTATTCTTTGTAGTTTTGTGTTAAAAGTTGATGGTATTTTGATGGGGATTACATTAAATCTTTATATTTGATCATAGGACCATTTTGACAGTGTTATTGCTGCCTATCCAAGAATAGAGGATGTCTTTCTATTTTCTGATGTCCTCTTCAATCATTTTTTTTCAGAGCACTGTTTATAGTTTTTGTTACAAAGGTTTTTCACTTTCTTGATTGTTTAGATTGTGAAGTATTTAATTTTATTGAAGTTATTGTAAATGGGAATTTTGGTGTATAGAACTAGTAGTGACATTTGCATATTTACTTTGTATTCTGCTACTCTGTTAAATTTATTATTTCAAAGAGTTTTCTACTGCTTTGTTTTGGGTCCTCTGAAAGATCATGCCATCTACAAATAAGGATATTTCAACTTCTTTTCCTCTTCAAATTCTCCACTTTCTTCTCTTGCCTAATTGCTCTGGCTGAACTTTGGAGTACAGAAATGGAGAGAGTAGACATCCTTATTTGTTTCTCATTTTAATGAAAATGCTTTCAGTTTTTCACATTTAGTATGTTGGCAGCAATGAGTTTGCCATAAATGGCTTTTATCATTGTAAGTCAAAGTCCTACAGTCCTTTCTGTATCTGTTGAGATTATCATGTGATTTGTTTTTTATTCTACTTATGTACTATGTTATTTTTATAGATATGCATCTTTGTGAACCACCCTTGTGCCCCTAGGATGAAACCAGTGTGATCATAGTTGGTCTTTTTAATGATCTGTTATATTTTGCAAGTATTTTGTTGAGCTGTACTGAACTCAGAGACCAGTGGTTTTTTGTAGTGTGGGCCACCGCAATAATTCCTAGAAATCTCTGGGACCTTCATAGAGGTTTCATAAGATCAAAACCTATTTTTCTATTATTAAGACTGTTGTTTTGCCTTTTGCATTGTCATGAAGACAGAAGCTATATATAACACTGTAGAATTCTCGGATAGCCAAAGAATAAGTTAGTGTGTCTTCCTGTTTATAAAACATCCCTTGCTTTTAATTTGTAATATTGTAAACAAAGATAACTGGTGCAAAATTTCTTTGTGGTCTTCAGTAATTTTAATCCAAGCAGCCTTTGTATTAAACTTGACAAATAAATTCCCAAATTTATATTAGTAAACAAAGGGTTTAAGAATAACCAGAAATAATTCCTAAAATAAATAAAGATGGAGAATATGGCCTCTCAGATCTCAAGAAATTAGAAAGCAGCATTAATTATAACTAGAACAATATGTTAATGTGTGAATTAGGGAATTTTGTTAGAAATGGCATGTTAGATTAATAAATGGGAAAAGTATTTCAACAAATGAATCTAGAAAAAACCATCCTGGAAAAAAGTAACAGTGGATTACTGCATTATATCATTCACAAAACTGAACTCAATGTGTATAAAAGTCTTAAATATTACATGCAAAAATTAGAAAGCGTGGGGCCTGGCAGGATGGCTCAGTGGTCTAAAGCGCCTGCTTAGGAAAGCTTGGGCGGCTGCAGGGACCGTGGTTCAATCCCCGGCACCACATGCTGCACCAGCCCTGCCCTCAGGGCAGACTGAGCCGGCCATAATAAATAAAATAAAATAAAATAGGGCCTGGCAGGATGGCTCAGTGGTCTAAAGCGCCTGCTTGGGAAAGCTTGGGTGGCTTCAGGGACTGCAGTTCGATCCCTGGCACCACATGCTGCACCAGCCCTGCCCTCAGGGTGGGCTGAGCTGGCCATAAAAATGAGTGAATAAACAAACAAAGGTTCTGAAATAAGAAAAAATAAATAAATAAAATTAAAAAAGAAACAATAATAAAATAAACAAAAAAAATTTAGAAAGCATAGAAAAAAATCATTTGGGGATTTCTTGAGCAAGACATAGAAGGATAAACATTTTAAAAGATTGATAAATTTAACTGCACTAAGATTTAAAAACTTCTGGGCCAGAGAGGTAGCTCAATGGGTCCTGAGTTCAATCCCTGGTACTGAAAAAAAAAAAAAAAAAAAAGAAACCTTTGCTTAGGGCTGACCATATAGCTCAGTGGATTAAAGCACCAGCTTAGGCAGACACAGGGGCTGGAGTTCATTCCGCAGCTTGCCAGTTTAGCCCCACCTCCAAGGCACGCTGAGGTGGCCATTGAGACTGGGCATGGTGGTATGTGCCTGTAATCCCCGCTCCTGGGGGCTGAAAAAAGGATCACTACAAGTAGGGTCTGTGTAATGAAATCCTGTAAACCCTTTACTAAAATATATTTTTTAAAAAAGAACTTCTTTGTCCATGCAAAGGTGTATTAATGAAAGAGAAATGTTTATACTCCACCTTGAGGATGATAAAAAAAAAATTGAAGGGGGATGCCATGTTCTGAATGCCCAATGCTATGTAATATTAAGGAATGGGGCCTTCAGGACAGGATTAGGTCCCAATACTAAGCCCTTATGAATGGTATTAGTATTCTCATAAAAGAATTCCTAGGAAGCTTATGGGCCTTACCTCCCTGTGAGGACACACTAGGCACCATCTGTGAAACTCCCTTCACCAGATAGTAAATCTGCTGGCATCTTGACCTTGGTCTTCCAGCCTCAAGAGCTGTGGTTAATACATTTATATTGTTTGTAAATTATCTAGTTAGAATTCTTTGTTATAGGCCTAAATAAATTACATCATAAATTTGTATCAAAGGGCTGGCCAAATATTTCAGCAGATTAAAGTACCTGCAAGTCTGCACAGGGTCCAGGGGTTCAATGCCTGGGCCTATCATGCCATCCTTACCCCTGGGGCACACTGAGACAGCAGTTGAGACTGGGCATGGTGGCATGCACGCCTGTAATCTATGCTCTTGAGAGGCTGTAAACAAGCAGATCACTACGAGTCTGATCTGGTTGTGAGACCCCAAACACCCTGTAGACCCTTCCCTAAAATATATATAAAATTGTATCAAGAAATGAGTCATTACTGTAACAAATGCAAGAAAATGTGGAAGCAGTTAGGTAATAATAGATACATTCCAGAAAAGGCTGCTGCAGCCATGAATGAATCATAAAGGATAGTTCTGCTGAGAGCTTAGAAGATAGCTATAAAGAAAAAGTGGCCATGATTAGAATGATGGTAGAATATGGACAGCACAGGCCATTTTGGTGAATCTTAAAATAAGTGAGGAATATATTATTTGAAATTGGAGGTAGGGCAGTTCATGGTATGAAGTGGCAAAGACCTTGGGTAAATTGTGTTTGCACCCTAGTGTCTTGTGGAAGGTAGAATTTATGAGCTATATAGCCAATATTTAGTGAGAGAAATCTGGCAAGGGCTGACAAGATAGCTCAGCAGACCACACACCTGTTTAGGCAAGTGCAGGGACTGGATTTAAGTTCCATACCACATGCCATTCTGGCCCTGCCCCTGAAGTACACTGAGTCAGGCACTGAGACCAGGCATGGTGGTATGTGCCTGTAATCCCAGGAGGATCACTAGGAGTCTGAGCTGCATAATGAGACCCTATACCAGATACATTTTAAAAAAGAAACATTTTGTATCAAACCATTGGAGGGGGAGCATGGCTTTTCTTGATGATTTATAGTAAAATATGAGAAGAGAGAAATGATTTAAAGATGCAATTTTTAGTGAGAGGGAAAGAACATAAAGATTTGGAAAACAGGCCTATGTTAAAAAGTATGTTTGGGAATGAGCATAAAGAGGGTAGCCTACAGTCTGATTGTGAAATTAGTAATCAGCTAGAACCTGGTGATGGTCATCAGAACAATGGAAGGATGACCTTGAAAGCCCTTTGTGAGGCCTTCAGGGTTTCCAGTCTTACCACAGGGTTAGAGTACAAGGCCTGGGGGACAGAACTGTGTCATAAGAGGAACTTTGATGTACAGAATTGCCTCAAGCCTCTGTTCCCTGCATTCTGGCCCAGTGCTTTTCGACTGGCCCAGGTGTGGCTTAGGCTGCAATGGTCTGGGCTGTGGAGAACCAAGTGATACTATATCTGCTGTACACATGCTTACAAGCTGTGAAGACATGGCCTCCTCTGCCTAGATTTCAGAGGTTACCCTCTAGATCTCTGGGCCCAGGCAGAGCATTGCCATGGGGTGAGGAAGCCCTGTCAACCTTGGAATAATACAACCATGACAGCCACTCCTGCCTGGAAAGTGCCCAGTCACACAACCACAACCACTAAGGGCTACCATCTGGGCTGTGCCTGGCAAAGCTTGGGGCTGAGGGACCAACCCCAGGCTTACTGTGTCCTAAAGGTACGTGCTATAGTAGAAGATTATTCCTTAGAGCAAAAGATTTCACACTGTTTGCCCTGTTGAGTTTTGCACTTATGTGGGATGCTATGGTAGGCTTGTATGCACATACTTTGATTTCATAGATTCACAACTACAGAGCAGTTTACCTCTTTTCCTCCCCCAAAGACACATTGACTATCATATCACAGTGTAGTAATAAAAATCCAGTGGGGGAAAAGATCATCTTGGCTTCTACCATTCTTCACCTTTTTCAGTGACACATATTACTTGTGGAGTTTTCTTTCAAGCTATACAGCATCATTTACATCCTTTCGTAGATACCCAAATCTGACTGCTGTAGGAGACACTTCATCACTCTCTCACCTACTTGTCTCAGGGATTGTAGTTTGTAATAGTTTAGTCTCTACTTTGCATCACCTATGCTGGCTTCAGTAGTATCTGCTTAAATGTTTGTCAAAGAATAAATGAATGTATGAGGAAACAATATAAGACATGTTTCTTTAAAGGTATATGTAAAGTATCATGGCATAACTAGCTGGACATTGAAAGTATCCATTTAGTATAACCTTTTGTCACAGATGCCTTGGAACAATTAATTTAGTGGAATTTCACATATTTCTTACACTTGAAATTGGGACAGGAGGTACAGAGAAGTCCCTTCATACCTTCTCTCACATTTCTTAAGTAAAAATTAGAATTAATAGGAGACCTATTAATTCACAAGTTAAATGTAGAAACTTAAAGAGTAAGGACATGGTATCAGTCCTTTTCTGAATGGAAATTTACATTGAGTTAAGGAAATGAAAGTCCATGGAGAAGAGCTGTGATTCAAGAATGAAGGCTGCAGATAAATTCCTGTAACATACACATTTAGATGAGTTCTAGACTAGCTTATAGACTATCAAACACAGGAATAGACAATGTTGCCTGGCCACTTACATTCAGAAGAGATATGTACTTGACATTTATTTTATTTTATTTTATTTTATTTTATTTTATTTTATTTTATTTATTTTTTTTTTGTCTTTTTGAGACAGGGTCTCGCTATGCAGTTGAGGCTGGTCCTGAGCTCACTTTTGTAGCCCAGGCTGGTCTCGAACTCGCACCAATCCTCCTGCCTCAGCCTCCCGAGTGCTGGGATTACAGGCGTGAGCCACCACGTCCGGCTTTGACATTTATTTTAAATGAAGTATCTAGTGATCATGATTGTTGTCCTTTTAAAGTAAAGTGATTTCTTCTTTAGGACTTTGCAAGCACTTATGGATGATGAAAACAAAGACTTGAAAGAAATATATTACATCTATTTTACTGTAAGTAACAATAAAAACTACATAGATTAGTTTCAGCTTTGCAAAACTTTTACAGACATAACCTAAACATGTCATGTTATACTTTCTAAAAGAACTTCTGAATTAGACTAGGACTTCTCATTTTTCATGAGTTGAATGAATCAGATAGATTTTATTATGTAAAAGCAGCTCTGAAACTTAGTAGCTTATAATAACAAAATGATTCTGTAAGTTTCTGACCGGGCTGGACAGTCTCAAGCAGCCTCACTCACATAACTCGTGGTTCACAGATGGGTTGATTTATTTGGTGTGAACAATTAGAACAGCTTGTCTATATTTCTTTCCCAGGTTTTGAATCCATTAGTAGGTTTAACTGAGGCTTCTTCACATGGTAGTATTACGGTTACAAAGAAAAAGAGATAACTTCAGCATAGGAGCTACTTCTCAGGCTTCTGCTTCTGTCAGATCCCACTGGGCTGAACTTCCCATGGCCAACACAGATTTAAAGGCCAAGGAAAGAGATAGACTCCCCACTTATTGGAAGTGTTACAAAGTCACATTGCTTGCTATAGGGCATAAAAATCAGGATGGGAGGAATTGTTGGCCAGGTTCACACATTTGCCATACCAGCTCTATGCTATATATAAATCAAATATAGAGAAGTGATAGTTTTTCCTGCTTGTTTAGTATGATCATTTAAGTTTTGAAAAAAAAAAAAATTTTGCATTCTGTATGACGAGTGATAATTTTTTTGTTTTATACTTTTTAAACTAGTTTTTATGACAGAAATATACACTCTTGCCGTAAAGGAAAAGAAAGACATTCCAGAATGTTGGTATTGTTGTTATATTGTCTAGAATTATTTCGGAGACATTATCTGACTTCATTTGTGTTTGCAGGTACATTGGGATGGAAATGATATAGATTTAATTCCTAATGGAAGTCGCACACGTGTCAACCAAACTAACAGGTATGTACAAATATGAAAGTTTGTATATATGCAATGTTGATTGGAATGAGCTCTACAAATTCTTATTAGTTTTTATAATCTAACTTCGCTAGTCATTTATTATTAAGACCTAAAAATTGTGTGTTCTATGGATGTATATTGGCAAGCATATCATGAAACTTACATTGTAGTGGATGGAAGTAGCTTTCTTTTTCCTGTTTAAAATTATATTTCTAACCTCAATCCTATACTGTTCACTGACTTCTTACTCTGTTTTTACTTTCTCTTTTTATATAATACTTCAGGATTTATGTTTTCAGTGCCTCTCTCATACTAAAAGTTACATGGTGGCAGGGATCTGATCTGGTGCTGAGCCAGGATGTATGTCTCCAGTATCTAGAATGGTCTGCAGTGTGCATAGCAGGCACATGGAATTTGTTGAAAAGGTTTCTGTTGTATTTTGACTTCACAGCATCTGTGAGATGTCATTAGAGAGCACAGAGTTCAGGATTATTGAACATTCCCTTGATATTTGGTCAAATGGCAAAGAAATCTGTAGTAAGCATTGTGGCATACACCAAATCTTTGTAATATCTTAATTTTTATTTTTTTCTTGTTTCAGAACTTTTGTTTGTTTGTTTGTTTGTTTGTTTGTTTGTTTGTTTGTTTTTATGGCCGGCTCAGCCTGCCCTGAGGGCAGGGCTGGCGCAGCATGTGGTGCCGGGGATCGAATCTTGGTCCCTGCAGGCACCCAAGCTTCCCTAAGCAGGTGCTTTAGACCACTGAGCCATCCTACTGGGCCCCAATATCTTAATTTTTAAACAACTTTGTTTTCAGGTATAAATGATGTGTTAGATAAAATTGTACAGACCATTAAGTATACAACTTAATGTGTTTTACAAAACGAATATGCCTACATAATTACCAACCAAATAGAGAAACAGAACATGTTTAGCTACATAGCTCTAGATTGTCTGAATGTGCACTAGAGTTCAAAACATTTTTGACTTCAAGTCTTGGGCTACTCTGAATTATGTTCCTATGAATGTCCATATCCATGCAGGGCATGTCTGATCATAGAAGCTAAGCAGGGTTGGACTTGTTTAGTACTTGGAAGATAATAACAAGAAAACATAAAATTTATTCCATCTCCCAGTTCATTAAATTTGCCCCATCTTCCAGTTCATAGAGACTAATTACTGTTAGCTGTTCATGTTTTATTCCAGATTTTTCTGTTCTAACCTCAGTGTTGATACTTTTAACTTGTGTTACCTTGAGTAATCATTTAATCACTGAAACTCTTGTTTCTTTTGCACTAAACTGTTTATAATATGAATCTTCACCTCAGAAAGTTGTTATGGAAAAAAGTTAATCTATGAAAGCCCCTGGTAAGCACTCAATAACTATTAAATGTAAACTTGGTGATTACAGTAAACATTTTTTTTTTTGTTAAAGGAAAGACTATGTTTCTAAGTGTGTTGATTACATCTTCAACATCTCTGTAAAGGAAGTTTATGAAGAATTTCAGAGAGGATTTTATAAAATGTGTGACAAGGAGCTAATAGGAGTTTTCCATCCTGAAGAGCTGAGGGATGCAATTATTGGAAATGCAGATTATGACTGGGAGACATTTGAAAAGGTACATCATAAAGGTTCTGTTGTTGATTCATCTCAGTTTTCTTTTTCTGTTTTCTGAAGTTTTTCTTCATTGTGTTTTCTGTAGAATGCAAGTTATGAAGAAGGTTATAACAACTCGCATCCCACTATAGTGATGTTTTGGAAGGCTCTCCACAAACTGACTCTGGAGGAAAAGAAAAAGTTCCTTGGTATGTGTTATGTCAAATAGGTCTGTAATCTTGTTTCTTTCTTAAGGAACAAAGATAAAATTTAGGATATATACCATCTAACAAATCATAGCTAGTGTCAGGGCCATTGCTAATCCAACTGATGTCCCCTCTGAAAACATCAGACATCCATTGTTAGCTGGATGTGATAGCACACATTTGTAATCCCAGCTACTCTGGAAGTTGAGGCAGGAGGATTGAAAATTCACAAAATAGTAAAATCACATCTCAAAAAAAAAAAAAATTGGGGTCAACGAAATAGCTCAGCTGTTCAAAGCATCTGCTTAGTCAAGCTTAGACTGGCACAGGTGACCAAGGTTCCATCCCAGGCATCAAATGCCACATCAGCCCCACCTTCAGGGCAGGCTTAGCTGGCCGAAAAAAAACGTTGAATGTTAGCGATCTTTTTCCCCTGTGAGTTACACATTTAAGATAGGTAAACACAAGCTACTTTGTGTTTCCAAGTCAGTTTTTATTCATCTTCCAAATTTTGGTTTCTATTTTAGGCTTTTAACGGTTTTCCTGAGGCTTACTAATTATTTCAGTTAACTTTACGGTACATACTCAATTTTTTTATTTTATTTTTCTTGTTTCAGAACTTTTGTTTGTTTGTTTGTTTTTTATGGCCGGCTCAGCCTGCCCTGAGGGCAGGGCTGGCGCAGCATGTGGTGCTGGGGATTGAACCAAGGTCCCTGCAGATGCCCAAGCTTTCCTAAGCAGGCACTTTAGACCACTGAGCCATCCTGCCGGACCCTACTTACTCATTTTTTAAAACTCTTGTTTTTGTGGATGACACATACGATGGGAGATACTCAGACTTAAACTAAAACTCAATATCCTAGTTCTCACCTCCTAGAGAATTCCATGTTCAGGCCAGTGAGCATACCTTGCACCTTCCCCTTGTCAGTCTTCTCTAGTGTTCCTTCACTTACCTCAACCCTCACCTAACTCCCTGTTGCCTATCCACACTTCCATTCTTACAGGTCCAGAAATTCTGAACTCTTAGAAATTTCCCTGGTCATTCCAGCCTGGCACCATCTCCCTCCTCTGAAGCCCAGCTTTTACACTGAGAAATAACTCTTTCTTGACTTTCTCTATACATTATATATTTTCTCTTGCTCTTGTATTTTTCTACACAAGAATCAATACTTACTCTATGACTTTACTCTTCACAGTTTCAGTTAGGTAGTAAATCACAGTTTGAAGATAGTAAATGGAAAATTCTAGGAATAAATATTAAGTTTTAAGTTGCAAGCCATTCTGAGAGAAATGGAAATGTGCCATTCCACACTGTGTTCTACCTGGGATGTGAATCATCCTTTTGTCACTTAGTAGCTTTTTCATCACACATTACTTGGGTACCATGGTACTTATGTTCAAGTAACTTTTACTTATGGTGCCAGAGCACATAGTGATGCTGGCAGCTCAGAAATGCTGAAAAGAAGCTACAAAATGCTGCTATTAAGTGAAAAGTTTATCACTGATATATATTGGAGAAAACAGTGAATATATACATGGAGTTCAGCACTGACTACAGTTTGTGGCATCTAACGAAGGCATGTTGTAGCACATTCCCTATCGGTAAGGAGGGACTACGGTTTTCCCAGCCACACTATAAGATTGCTTGAGGGCAATGACTCTCAAAATTTTATTGATTCCCCAATGTACTGTTTAAAGCAGGACTTTGCATATGAGCCTTCTCTAAAGTTTTTTCATTGAACAGCTTTTCTCTCTATATAAGCTTTGGTCTTCATGTGAAACAGACCATCCAGTTTTATTCTTTTTTTTAGTGTTTCTTACAGGAACTGACAGATTACAAATAAAAGACTGGAAGACTATGAAGATAACATTTTGCTGTCCTAAAAATTTGAATGAGGAAGATCCTATGAGAGCTCAGACATGCTTCCGTATTCTCTACCTCCCTAAATATTCTACAATGGAAAGAGTAGAAGAAGCACTTCAAGTTGCAATCAACAACAGAAGGGGGTTTGGATAATCCCAAACCTTACTTGTTTCTTTTTTAAAAGTATTTTCAAATACTTTTAAAAGAATACTATGAGAAATAAATTTAACTCAGAAGCAAACATGAAGTCTTAATTCACTATTTTCTTTTTTAGACCTGCAGGTGAGGCTGGTATGGCATCTGGTGCCGGGGATGGAACCATGGTCCCTGCACACTTGCCTAAGCTTGTCTACACAGATGCTTTAGACCACGGAGCTATCTTGCTGGCCTTTATTCACTATTTTCTTGTTCTTTGAGAATTTCTGTTACTACATATATGATATGTATTATGAAATATATTAGACAGATGGGCTAATGCTTAATCTACATGAAGTCCTAAATTCAATTGCTAGTACCAAAAAAAAAAAATTTAAATGGGCTGCATCTTGGATACATAGGTTTACCTGAATGATCACTATAACTGAAGAGACCAGTTGTCTGCATAATACTTACTTCCTTCAGGTGGCAATATCCTGGGTGTTGCCAGTGGCATCATTTTGCACTTAACTATACTTTTCGACCTGGTAGATAGCTCCATGGCACAAGTGCCTGCTTAGCAAGTGCAAGGTTATGAGTTTGAACCCCAGTCCTGCCAAAAATAAATAAGTAAATAAATAACAACCATACTTTTCAAGAGGGGGACTGGTAGCAATGATTTGGGACAAACAGAGAAGTTTCCAAGGAAGCTTTTTAAAGAGAACCTGTATAACTGGTGGGAGTTTTGTCTTTATTCCTTCTTGGAAACAAGGCATGACAGCTAGAACTTGAGCATCTCTTCAAATCACCAGACCATGTGCAGTCCCAAGAGGATAAGAAATCCTGTCCGTAAAATTCTTAAGCTTCCTTATCAGAAGTGCCTAGATGAGAACATCTGATGATTAGAGAATAACAAGTTCATTTTGTGTTTCTGGTACTGTGGGAAAGTGTTGCCATAGAACATGTCCTTTAATGATAGACATTAAAAAACTCACAGTGGGCTGCCAGCTGGGATTTACATGTTGAGATCAATGTAGCATATTTCTAAACAGTTTTGTTTCAGGTAGTAAAAGGGAAGCAATACTGGCTCAACATCCTGTTTCTGCCTTAGCTACATACTTGGGCTGTTAACCACAATATCTTTCACTGTCTTTCCTTTAGTGACTAGAGAGGAAGAAAGATGTATTTCCCAGGATTCCTTGATAGCTATAATTCTGTGTGTAAGTTGTGTTCTGCCAATGGGATGTGTTTATAAAAGCTTTGCAACATCACAGGAATTACCTGGCTCCCATTCCCAAAAGAGGCTCTGAATGACAAGGGAGAGAGAACAAAATAAAATAAAAATAAAAATAGTTTGGTTTTTTTGAGACAAGATCTCACTATGTAGCCTAGGCTGCTCTTGACCTTAATGTGTAATCCAGTCTGGCCTCAAATTTGTGTCAGTCCTGTCTCAGACTCTCAAGTGCTAGGATTGAGGGAATACACTACCCCCCGCCCCAGCTCTCAGTGTTTTCTAAGATTGAAAAGGAAGGGCCAGCCAGTTAGCTGACCAGAGGAAAGCACCTGGTTAGGTAGAGTGTAGCAACTGGGGTTTGAACCCCAGCCTGCCATGCTGGCCCCACCCTCAGGGCACCTTGAGAGGGTGATTGAGACTGGGTGTGGTGGTGCGCACCTGTAATCCCAGGGTTTGGGAGGCTGAGAACAGAATCACTCAGAGTCTAATCTGTGTCGAGAGAGCCTGTAGACTGTACTAAATACATAAAATTGAAAATAAATTCCATTATTAGCTTTGTATGCCCATTGCATGGCCAGAAACAGGGAGGACTGATAGTTCCAGTGCATTGGGGAAAAGAAGGAAAGTTTCTTTCAGTGCTGTCCCAAAGAAACCAACCTAATACAAGGAGCAACTGTAACATTCTAAAATGCTTTAAATATTTTTTCCTGTGTAAACATTGAGCTTTTTGCCTATTGACAGAACTTACTTGGCAACTTTGAGTTAGGTTAATTTGCATCAGTCCCAAGCTACCAGGACAATTTTGTCTTCAGGACTTCCTGAGTAAGTGATGCTTATCATAAGGGAGAGACAAAAAACAAGGTTTTGTAACTATGGGGAAAAAAAAACTTGCTAAGAGGTTCAAGAATTCAGTTATTAAAATGAGACAGTCACTCAGCAGTGCTTGCTTCTGTTAGGAAATGGTGCATTCTCAAGCAAGGAGAAAATAGAGTAAAATTAATTACCTTTTATACATTTAAAAGGTGTTCTGAATCGTGTTTCTTACAGAAAAATGACTAATAAAGCCTTACACCTGTTGTGTGAAGCCCACACGTGAGACCAGCTCTGCCTACCCCTTTGATTTCTTGAGCGCTTTGCTACCAGTATACTATGAATTAATCAAAAGTGCCATCTAGTGGCTCATGCGGAAGACAATTGCTTCCGAGTGTAGTATTTTACTAAGTAGGACAAGATTTGGAAAAGGAAAACGGGCCTTTTTCTCCATACCACAACACATAGCAGTGAGCCTCTACTTTGGCTCTTGAATATGTGAAGTCATTTCATATTGTCCACACACCTCAAGACCCTCATCTGCTCTGCAAATTGGTGTCACCATTTTTCCTTACAGCTTCACATTCTGAATTTCAAAGGGACCTTACTAAAAGACGTCTCTTGCAGGATTAGAAGCAAAAAAGGGAGAGATATTCATGACAGTACATTGTTCCCATAAAACAGAAAAGTTCTCACTAGAGTGAGAGGGGAGGTTCTTATTAATGTAGCTAAGGTGATCCCTATCAATGATGCAGTTGAAAAAATAAACCTGTTAGAAGCTCTAAGGAGTCAAGAGGGGCTGTGGTTTTGAGAAGCTAGCCAGGTATTGAAGAGGTGTGAGCTTCCCCTCTAGCTGGTGAAGGAGTAAGACATTTTATCTCATGATGGGTTTACAGAGCAACAATTGGAGGGAGTGGAATTTGTGTCATGGGCTATGTAATGGGAATCTAGGTGAAGCACAGTCCCCATTGATGGGCTGGAGGGCAGGATGAGTTGCTAGTGAGGAACTTGGGACAAGAACATGAGAAGCTTGTTGAAGAATTTCCAAGAAAGGATGTCACATCTGAGAGGGTATATGAGAAGTAGCACAACCACGGACAAAATTTAGAAAGCTTGAGGACTGTATTCTGCTTTCAACTGAAATCAGCAAGTCACTTGGAATCACTGAGCTTTAGGGGGTGGGCATTTATATAGCACTCTTGGGTTTTTAAAATTGAGTTTGTAGAATATATATAACAATGTATTAAGTACAAGGTCTCTGTACACAGCTCAGACTCATCATCCTGTTTTTATCCTCAGCACTGGGATTACAGGCATGTACCACCACACCCAGACTCCATCACCCAGCATGCCCTGGGGGTGGAGTTGTCACAACATGCAGTACCAGGGACTGAACCCCGGTCCCTGCAGTTACCTAAGCAGTCACTTAGTCAAATCTGAGCTATCTCGCTGGCTGTTGTTTTTAGTAATTTTATTGAAATATAATGCACAGTGTATAGATGAGTGATGGGGAACCTTTTGTAGCTTTCAAAAATATAGCCCACTGCAAGGTGTAGGCTGTAGATTCACCTTCACTGGTAAATATATGTACTAGGCTCCCTTTACTTTCTTTTTTTAAAAATTACTTTTAATAAGAAATTACAATGTGGGGCCCATCAGGATGGCCCAGTGGTCTAAAGCACCTGCTTAGGAAAGCTTAGGAGGCTGCAGGGACCACGGTTCGATCCCCGGCATCACATGCTGCGCCAGCCCTGCCCTCAGGGCTGAGCCAGCCTTTAAAATAAGTAAACAAAAGTTCTGAAACAAGAGAAAAAAATAAATAAAAATTCTTTTTTTCTTTTTTTCTTTTTTTTTTGTCTTTTTGAGACAGGGTCTCGTTATGCAGTTGAGGCTGGCCTTGAGCTCACTTTTGTAGCCCAGGCTGGTCTTGAACTCACACGGATCCTCCTGCCTCAGCCTCCCAAGTGCTGGGATTACAGGCGTGCGCTACCACGCCCGGCTATATAAATAAAAATTCTTTAAAAAAAAAAGAAATTACAATGTGACAGTTTCAAAACATGTTAGTAGTACATTCACAATAACTGATACAATGAATATTGTTGTCCTTATAGTTATACAGGGCACAGGGTGTAGACATGATAAATTTTTATTTTAATTTTTTTTTCTCCTTTTGGAACCTTTGTTTGTTTATTCACTCATTTTTTTATGGCTGGCTCAGCCTACCCCGAGGGCAGGGCTGGCACAGCATGTGGTGCTGGGGATTGAACTGTGTTCCCTGAAGCCATCCAACCTTTCCCAAGCAGGTGCTTTAGACCACTGAGCCATCTCGCCGGGCCCCAAGACATGATAAATTTTCTTTTTTTTTTTTTTTTTTTGATAAATTTTCTAATGGTTATTGGTACAATAGATTTGTTCTATTTGTGATTTTTTGTTTGGTTTTTTTTTTGTTTGTTTTGTTTGTTTGTTTTGGTCTTTTTGAGACAGAGTCTCACTATGCAGTCAGTTCAGGCTGGCCTTGAGCTAACTTTTATAGCCAAGGCTGGTCTGGAACTCGCACTGATCCTCCTGCCTCAGCCTCCCAAGTGCTGGGATTACAGGCATGCGCCACCATGCTCAGCTGATTTCTTCTCTTTGATCTAAGAGAAGGTAGTTGTATACATAGTCAAATGTTCCATAATTGCAGTGGGTTACTGGTGAAGCTGGCAATGTTGGGAACTGCTGATTTGAGCCTTTTACAGCTCAGCATACTAAACTACCCTTAAGTTTTATGCGTCATGTTTAAGCTTTTCTGCTGGGTGGTCAAGGGCAAGTTAAAGGAAGACCTGTATAACAAAACATGTAGTTTTTGTACCTCTCAAGGTCAGTCAAATCCCCTTAGGATTTACTTTGGAATCATGTACACTGCTTTGTAGAACTGTTGTCAGTGTCAGCCATCTGGATGAGTCACGGCCATTGCTTGACCAGTTTGCTGTCTGTGAAAGCCCAAGAGAATGTTTTCTCTCAAGATGACTCATTAGGCAGACTATTTACCTTCAGTCCCTTTCCTCTGTGGTCCCTTAATCTCCTTGAACAGAAAATTTGTGAAACCACTGAGCTATAGGATATTACAGCACAGGTTCTGCTCTGTTGTGAGTCCTCACAGACCTTGGGCTGGGGCCAAAATATTGGCTATCCTTATAGCCCTTTTCCTATTTCTCTAATTTTTGGTCTGTAAACTTACATTCTTAGCCCTCCAGAAGAAAAGCTTAGTAATAACATTACTCTAAAACATGGGTGCTTGAGCTTACCATCACTGTCTTTCTGAATATCAAATATCTTAGACTTAACTTGGAATTGGTACTTTCCATAAATTATTGATATTCTAATAAATCTCTATGGAATGTGATAAAAACAGTTACACATTTTTACACAAATATTTATAAGTATAAACATGTACCAATTTTAGCCTGTTCATCCTTTGAGATTTTTCCTAGTCTCTTACTCTCACTTAATAGCATTTTTTTGGTTTCTTGTAAACCAACCATTTACTTGAGAGAGAGTATAACAGTAACTGAAATTACATTAGAAGCAGCACACATCTAAAAGACCAGAACGACAGGCATTCCAAGCACAGTTTTAGTGTAACATATTGCTATCATCAGTGTCAAAAACCTTTTGAGGTTTCTTAGGACCATTGTCTAATTCATCCTGTGCATATAAGTGTGTACTTTTGCTCCTGCTGTTTCCTCTCTTTTCTGCTTCCAGGCACTTTGCTATTTAACCCTTAAGTCTTTGATTCCCATTCAGCTGTATTATGTCCCGCCATTTTAATTTCTTCTTTTGAGTTCTTACACTAGGGAGATTATATGATATTTACACATGTAGGTCTAGTTTATTTCACTTATGAGTATATATTCAAGATGCATCTATTTTATATGAAGTGTACTTTATCATTCTTTATAGCTGAGTAATATTCTATTGTATAAAAATACCGCATATTTTTCAACCATTCTTCAAATGAATGGCATTTCGGTTGTTTCAAAGATTTGGCTATTACAAATTGGGCTGCTATAAACACAGGTGCACAGATATCTCTATGGTATGATGTTTTCTAGGAAAATTCCCAGTAGGGGGATAGCTGGATTCAATGGGGTTTCCAGCTCTAGTTTTTTAAGGAGTCTCCACACTGCTTTCGATAATGGTTGCACCAGTCTGCATTCTCACCAGCAGTGGAGAAGCGTTCCTTTTCCCCCATGGCCTCTCCAATATTTGTTGTTGGTTGATTTCTTTATGGTAGCCATTCTTTCTGGGATGAGGTGGTATCCAAGTGTTGTTTTGATTTGCATTTCATGAATGGCTAGTGACGTGGAGCATTTCTTGATGTATTTATAGGCTTGTTGAATTTCTTTCTCTGAAAAGTGTGTGTTCATCTCAAATGTGCATTTCTGGATTGGGCCTTTGAATTTTGGGATCCTAATGGTTCTTAGTTCTCTATAAATTCTAGATAGAAGACCTTTGTCCAAATATTTATTAGTTAATATCTTTTCAAAATTTGTGGGTTGTCTGTTTATTCTGTTGGTAATTTCTTTAACGTGAAAAAACTTATTAGCTGTAGCAGGTCCCAGTTGTTGATTCTTTCAAGTGTCAAAAGTGTATTTTGATTTTTCTCCATGAACTCTTAGCCTACCCCAATATTTTCAAGATTTTCTCCCACTTTCTCTTCCAGGAGATTTAATGTCTCTCTTTTAATATTTAGATCTAAAATCCATTTTGACTTTAGTTTAGTGTATGGTGATAGACATGGGGCAAGTTTTAGTTTTCGGCATGTAGAGAGCCAGTTTTTCCAGCACCATTTATTAAAGAGGCTATCTTTCTTCCAGTAAACATGTTTGGTCCCTTTGTCGAAAATAAGGTGGCTGAGTGTGTTTGTATTTGCTTCTGCATCCTCTAATCTATTCCATTGATCTTCAGGTCTATTCTTTTGCCAATACCATGCTGATTTTATTACTGTAGCTTTGTAGTATAACTTTAGGTCAGGAATTGTAATGCCTCCTGCCTTACCTTTGTTGCCCAGGGTTGTCTTTGCAGTTCTGGGTCTTTTTTGGTTCCAAATAAATTTTATAAATGACTACTCCAGGTCTGTGAGGTATGTTGATGTTATTTTGATAGGAATTACATTAAATCTGTATAACAATTTAGGGAGTATTGCCATCTCCACAATGTTGGTTCTTCCTATCTAGGAACAGGAAATATCTTTCCATTTTCTGAAATCCTCTAGGATCTCTTTTTTCAGAGTACTGTAGTTTTAATTGAAAAGCTTTTTTACTTCTTTAGTTAGGTTAATTCTGAAGTATTTCATTTTCTTTGGTGCTATGGTAAAAGGTATTGTTTCTTTAATTTCTCTCTCAGTGTGTTTGTTATCTGTATAGAGGAATGCCTTTGACTTTTGTGTGTTGACTTTGTAACCTGCTATGCTACTGAATTTGTGTATTAGTTCTAATAGCTCATTGGTGGAGTTTTTGGGGTCTTCCAAATAAATTATCCTGTCATCTGCAAATAATGATAATTTAACTTTTTCTTTACCTATTTTTATTCTTTTTATTTCTCTCTCTTGCCTAATGGCTGTAGCTAATGATTCCAGAACTATATTGAATAGGAGTGGTGATAGAGGACATCTGTGTCTTATACCAGATTTGAGAGTAAAAGACTTCAGTTTTTCCCCATTTAGAATTATGTTAGCTGTTGGACTGTCATAGATGGCTTTTATCAGGTTGAGGTAGAGGCCCTCTATCAAAGTCTACAGGACTTTGAACATGAATGAGTGTTGGACTTTGTCAAAAGACTTTTCTGCATCAATTAAGACAATCATATGACTTTTGGCTTTAGCTCTATTGATAGTGTATTACATTTATAGATTTGCATATATTGAACCATCCTTGCATCCCTGGAATGAATCCTACCTGGTACCGGTGTATAATCTTCTTGATGATTTGATGTATTTTTGTGGTGAGGATTTTATTGAGAAGTTTTGCACCTATGTTCATGAGAGAAATTGGCCTGTAGTCCTCTTTTTAGTTGCATCTCTCTCTGGTTTTGATATCAGTATAATACTTGCCTCTAGGAATGATTTTGGGAGTATTAGGATTATGTCTTCTATAAATTCCTTGTAGACTTCAGTAGTGAATCCATCAGGTCCTTGGCTTTTCTTTGTCAGTAGGGTTTTTATTACATTTTGTATTTCATTGGCTGTTATTGGGTTATTAAGAGTTCTTATATCTTCTTGATTCAGTTTTGGTA
>PVJA010009134.1:35025-55386 GCA_004027025.1 Myocastor coypus | reverse complement strand
CATTCTTAATGTATTCTGGTTGCACCTCAGGAGCACAGTACAGACCACGGGATTTTTATTACAGCCCCCATTAATAAACCCTGGAATTTTAATGGGAAAAATATGAAAAGTGTAAGAAAGGAGTAGAGAAATCAACCTGCTTTTTTATTAGGTCTCTTTTCAATACTTTAAAAAATGTTTATGCAATTAATTATACTACTGTGATACAAAGATGTTAGAAAAGCATATAAACAAGAAAGCAGTGCACAGAAGGAGACCAGTGTCTTGTTCTTCTGTGTGCTAGTGACTCCCCCTGCCCAGAAATGATGTCAGAGGCTGGTTTTGCCTCCATGGAGAAATTAGAATTCAAGCTGCACTTGAAGGGAAACTGGTTTATGACATGACTGTAAGCATGACAAGAACATTTAGTGTAATGGCAGTAAGATATTTTTCTAAAGCTGCAACAGGGAAATATATTATTCCCCAGGATTTTTTTTTAATTCCTAGGGATTTAGACAGAAGCAAAAAAATGTTTTTCATGTTTGCTGGCAGATCTTACTTATTGTCTGTGCTTTGAAAATACAAAATAGAGCAGGAAAGTTCTCGCTCATAAATATTCTAATCAGGTTTCATATTTCAACCACAGCAAAGTGCTCACACAAGTGACAATGCCTGAGTATAATACAGCAACAATTATCTGTCTTTGGCAACTAGAGAAAATTTTGGTATTTTATAACTAATTCTAGTGCACCTTGGGTATCTGTATCAAGAGCCTTAGACAGTTCAAGACAAAGCTCTGTCATATTTTGTGTCTTCACTTCCTCCTAGGCTTTTTTTTTCCCGTTGGCTGTTCTTTCAGTAATTAGTTCATTTGAATATATGATAAATGCAGATTAGGACTCTACTGCTTCTAAAAGAACGAACTAATCTTATGAATTTTTCAATAAATGAGTGACCCACTGACAGAAAGAGTACAGAATGTCTGATATGTTTTCTCGCTCTTGATACCCCTAGTTAATCTTCCATGGTAATAAAACTTGCTCAATGAAAAGACAATTTCCACTGGTAACATAAAATTAATCTAAAATGTCACTAGAACACTTTGAACTGAGAAAAGCATTTCAACTTGAAGAATTTTTTTTCTGTCAAATTTTGGTTAGAAGAAATAACAGAGACAGCACATAAAAAAAAAAAAAAGTCTCTACATTTTCAAATAATAGACTAAATGTATTGACCATAGAAAAATGTACAAGAGAGGATTGAATAAAGCCAATTATCTTTAAATAACTGTTTTAAAGTTATTTATCTATATTAGAATCATCCCATAAAGACCATAATGGACCTATGTTCTATTGGTAATACTTAATATTTTTACTACCCTTTGTGGTTGATAATAAATTGTTCCTAACCACAAAAATTTTACTTGGTGGATTGTACGTCCTAGAGGATTGTTTCATGAACATAGTCAAATATGCCTGAGTCTCTTTACTTATTAAAAATTTAAAATATGTATATTAATTTTCACCTGTCAAGACTATGTCCTGGTTATTTAATAATGACTATGCGTATATCACCATCTCTGCCTTCAATTTATTTATAGTGAAGCAGGACACATGAAACAATGACAAGATCACTGGGTAAGAGCTGTGACACACAATATTTAGAGAAAACTCTGTCATGAAATGAGAAGGTCAAGGAAAGCTTTTCTGCTATACGCTGACTAGGGAATTCATAATGCTTATGAAATTAATTAATTACAATCTTATTAAGTTAGTAGATAAGAGTGCATAGCTACATAAATCTGAAATTGTGTTAAATACACCAATTGTTGTACTCCTGGAATGGAGGGTCTTTTAAGAAAGACCACCCCACAGCCCTTTTGTGAACCACAGCTCATGCATGAAGGATGAGCAGTTCCCAGACTCTGCTGTGGCCCTTCTGCCAACTTTCACAATAGCAGTGAGATATGTCAGTTGTGGTTTGGCTGCTTGATAAGAAACTCACTTGGCAGCTTCAATGGAAGTTGAAAGGCAGCCCAGACAAACACAAAGATGTGAAGTAGACCACTGAAGTAATGTCAGGGTAACAAGAAATCGGCAGTGGCAGCAGCACGGCTGTAGAGATGCCAAGTCACGGATGAAGGATGCTATGGAAACCGGAGGAAAGACCAAGGACGCAGAAAGAGTGATGGAAGATGAAATGATGCATCAATAGCACAAGAGGGGAAAATTAATAAAGTTTGCTTCTAAAGTCTTGCCTTTAGGTCCAGCTTTACACTTCCTGTGATTCTTGCAGTACGAATCACATTTGTGTTTGCTATTTCTGGCTTCCTTATTAACCACTTAAGTGATCTTCTGTTATTGGTTGCAATATATAAGTGTCTAGCTCTTGCAGCCATAGGGGTCCATGTGCTATGTAAGTTATCAAACTTCCTTATTCCTGTTATTTTTCTTGTTTCTTACCCTGGAGATCAGACTCAGGAGCTCAAGTACATTACCCAAGTCCCAGGCCCATATCCTTTTATAGTAAACAGAAATAGGTTCCTTAATTATTCATATTACCTTCGCAACTGTAGTTCTTAAAGAAATGAGATGGAAAGAAAACAAAGCTAAAACAAGAATAAAGATTTGGGATAGAATCACATAACTTAGGCAAAGTGAATTATTATTAATTCATCAATCTTATCAAGAAAAAGTGACACATCTATTGCCAGTAACCTACTGGGTACAGTCACATTTATTTTTTTAAATAAATTTTATTTTGTTTATTTATTTATTTTTATGGCTGGCTCAGCCTGCCCTGAGGGCAAGGCCAGCGCAGCATTTGGTGCTGGGAATCGAACCGCGGTCCCTACAGCTGCCTAAGCTTTCCTAAGCAGGTGCTTTAGACCACTGAGCCATCCTGCCAGGCCCTACAATGACATTTAAAAGGAGAGGGAAAACCCTGCATCTCGCCTGAGTTTGGGCTCATGAATCAGAGCCGCTGAACATCATCTTGGAAAATGGCCCTGTGGTCCACCGGGGCAATCTACGTAACATCATCGATTATCATGGCTGAGTGATTCATAGCGCAGACCTTTTCCCTCGACATTTTAAAGTTTTCATTGAGTTTCCCACTTACACAGCCAGAGCAGGCCCACTCTCGGCATTTCTATATTTAGCCTGAAAGACGAAGGGAGGAGCAGTGGAGACAAGAGGGTGATGAGCTGACATTCTCAGAAGGAATCTTATCTAATCTTAGCGATATTTCCCCCATGTAGATGATCTTTTCTCCAAAGAAAGAAAACAAACATCTGATACCAGAAATTCTTTCAAGGCTACACCACTGGAATTTGAACTCAGGTCTGCCTTCCTCCAAATTACTACCCAGACCCATTGAGAAATGTTTTTATTATTTTTTGTTTTCCTTAGCCCAGCAAGCGACTCTTGGATCCTCCAGCCCTAGAAACAAAGATGATGCGACTAGCTGTTGCTATGTATATGCTAGGCAACACCGTAATACTGAAGAACAAACTCTTTAAGACAAGATAATAGTTCTCTATTCTTCTGAAACGATTCAATTTCCGAAACGAATTCTGAACTATTAGGTTAATATTCATACTCTCATAAAAGTCTAATAATATATTTGAATAATGGCCAGTGTGGCAATTAACCTTAACTGCGTCAACTGGATTGGCCTAAGAAAAGCCTACGGAATTAGGAAAGCACACTTCTGGCTGTCTCTGGCTGGCCCTGAAGCTGTCGCTGGGTTGCATCGGCAGCCCCTGAGCCCTTGTTCTCTGACACAGCTCTCTTCTTGGACTTCCTAACCCCCATGAACTGCATGGCTTTGCTTCATCAGACTCTTCTGCCGTGGAGGCAGCTGATCACCGACTGAATCCCCTTAAACCGTGAGCCAAATTACACCTGTCCTCATCGAATTGTGGGTGTCATGTATCATGTCATGCAGTGCAGAAGCTGGTCACACAATGACAAGTGACACACATCTTACCACCTCAACATGCCACCCTCCCTTTCCTTTCTTAAGCACAGGACAAAGAAAACAAATTAATTTTCCCTTCAACGCTACCCATTTTACGCTGCCAATATCACTATACAGTATCAGTTTCTCATTATCTTCAGCTTGGAGGTGGAAAGAAACAGAACAAATCGTGTCCCATCTTATCCCCTAAAGTCCTATGTTCTATTTCATTTATTGCTATGTTACCAAATATCCAAAACTTAGTGGGAAAAAACAATCCTCCATTTTTATTAGGCTCACAATTCTATGTGTTAACCCTTCGGGTGGGTTGCTATCAGTTCCCTCGTCTCTTTGCTGTGATGACTAAGCTCTTGCCAGGAGTATTTGGTGTCAAATGCAGCTGAAAGCCACGTCTGTTAGTCCTTAGGCCTTTGGTCTATAGCGTCTTCTGGACCTGGAGTGTCTGAGATGATGTCACATTTGTGAGTGGTATCTAGTCTTGTATAGGAGACCAGCAGGTAGATAACCAGCAGTGCTTTCATTTTTTATATCCTACTTACATGGCTATCTTAGATTCTCTCTCAGGATGGAGGTTTTAAGGTAGTCAGACTTCTAATGGTGTCTAACTTCACCTAAAGGAGATCATGATAAGGATGGATTCCTGATTTAATGAATATCTTAACCTTCTTTCTAAATTAAAGACCTAAAGAGTGCTACCTGGAGTGTTCATATAATAAAATAACACGCACAATGATGTTTCCATAATTTACTATTCACTTTGAAAAAAAATACTGAGAAATTCAATTGTCTACCCCATTTTTGCCTTCTGTAATAACTGTACCTCACAGTGATGTTTTGACAAGAAAATGAAATGAGACAGATAAATTGCCGAACACTACCTGGAAGACAGTAGATGGAAAATAGTAAAACTTCATTTCTTTAAATTAGGGATAATTATGGTTAATGTGCATAGTCTGGGTGTGTACACATGTATTAGAGGAGCAGGAGAAGTGGAGGGTAAAATTCTCTTCTGTCAGTGCCTGTAGCACAAGAGAAATGGAACGTTCCCTTTCTGCAAAGTGAAGAGTTGTGATGGATGGGTTTATTTTGGGACATTGAAAACACAGTAAGTCAATCATCATTTAGTAGAGGCAAGAGAAAAGCTACTTGTGAAAACCTTCAAGCAGAAATAATTTGGGGGCCTAATACTCTGCACTGGCTTATGTATCATTCTGCTCCCTTTTATTTCAGTTTTCCTTATAATGATGTTTGCTTATTTACACGTACATTTTTCACACCATCCTTTAGCTGTTAACAAGTGGTGCCTTGTTAAATTCAGCTTTATCTTCTATTGTACAACACTTATAGTACTTTACTTTGCAAAGTACAAATCTTTGTATGCAAAGATCATACAAATCAAAGCACAAATAATGATAACAGACTAACGATGCAGGGACTTGGGATTTTAGTATACAATAGTTGAAAGGCTTATTCCTGTCAATCATTGATACTAAATTGTAACTAGTTTAATTTATATGTCTTTTTTTTCTTCTTAGGATGTTATTTTGAAAATGAAAGTATATTCTTTTAACGTTTCTAATACTAGGAGAAAATATCATACCATGTCTTCTAAGTAGATTATAAGTCAAAGATATAGTATAAATCATAAGATAAAAATTACAATTAAACAATATTTAGAAAGCTAGTTAAACGTTAATTAATTAAAAAGTAAATATTTCAAAAGAATATTCCAAAATTAAAATTAAATTGTGAAGCCAGAATGTTGTGTATCATATCTGTGATCAATTCAGAGTACTCACATAGTGTTTGAATGTGTTAATATATACAAAAATATCAGCTAAGAAAAAGTTTTCATGACAATAAAGAATTACTAAGAATAAAACATAAGATAAAGACTGAAATAACAAACATATGACCAGCACTTCTAACAGTTTGGGGATAGGATATCTCACAGAGTTCTAGTATGTTGTGGACGTGAACAGTGTCCGTGATGCTTACTGGTGGCCAGGCATCATTTGGGGGACTTAGCTACTGCTATTTCCACCTTGTAGACCCAGACAGAATCATGAACCATAGAGTGCAGGTGAAGTCCATTTGTAGAGTATGCTGATGGAAATATTTTGTTCCTGTATATAAAAGAATAATTGAAAGACTGATTTTGTATAACGTTTTATCCTGTGTTTAATTTGTTTGCCCTGTTTGGTGGGTTCTTTCCCTTCTCTTTCATGGAGTTGTGGTCATTTTTATCCCTCTCTAGAATATCTTTTAGTAAGCTGTGCAGGGTTCACTTTGTCATCATGAAATTCTTTAGTTGTTCTTTTTCCCGGAAGTATTTCACTTCTCCATTGAACTTGGAAGAGAGTTTTGCAGGGTATAGCAGTCTGGGCTGGAATTTGTTTTCTTACAAGATTTGAAATACTTTGCTCCATGCTCTTCTTGACTTGATAATATGTAAAGAGAATCTGCCATTATTCTGATGGGTTTTCCTTTCAATGTGATCTATTTTTTTTCTCTAGAAGCTTTTAGTAAATTGTTCCTTACTGAGTTTCTGGGATCTTGATTATTGTATGTCTGGGTGTGGTTTTAATTGAGTTGATGTTATTTGGAGTTCTCTATGCTTCAGTTACCTGAATGTCAGATTGTTTCCCCATATTTAGGAAGTTTTATGCCATTACTTCTGCGCATATTCTTTTTATATCATTTGTACAGACTCCTTCTTTCTCATCGATGCCTGTTAGTCTTACCTTGTTCACCTTTGCATCATCTTACAGATGTTCAATTATTTTTTCTTGCATCCTAGTTGTCTTTAAGAGATCTTTTCTTGCCTCTTCACTAGCTGCAATGGTGTCTTTAAGGTCTTAAAGTTTATTTTCGCTTTCATTGATGCAGTTTTGCAAGCTTGTGAGTGAGGTTTTAAGTTCCTATGTAGCACTTTGAATCTGCTTCATACATTCTATTACTTTCCTATATTGCTGATTCAAGAATTCCATCATTTTTTTATTCTGCTCCACTTTTTTATCACTGTCTTCTTTAGAAGCACTTAGTACTTCTTTCATTTTAACTATCATTTCTTTTTTACTTCAGAAATTATTTCTGATCTGATTTCCTCTATACCTTTCTACAGACGTTTCTTTACTTCAAACACTGTTATGTCAGAGATTTTAGGTGTGTGCTTTCCAATTTCTTCTATGCTATTGTCTCTTGAATTTGTTCTGGGTAGGCTCAGGGCCTGAGAATGCATTTTGCTCCTTCTCTTTGTCATTTTGTATAGCCCTATATTCTGACCCTTGGTGTAGAGCTTCGATAGAGTTCTCACCTTAGCTTCAGGTCCAGATCTACCAAATTCAGACTCATCTAGGTAGGGGTGGCTTGGGGCTGGCTTCTGTGCTCCACTTCTTCCTGTTTCAGCCCTTGGAGGTGAACCTGCTGTGCCACTCTGGCAAGATGTTCAGATCCTGGATCAGCGGGGTGGGTCTTGTCTCTAGCCCCCTTGGCATGGAGCTCCTCACCAGGTGTGTCTGATGAGTGAAGCTCCACTTACGTGCAAGGCCTGGGTTCTGGATCAAATGAATTTCCAGGGGTACTGGGCAGTCTCATCACGTGACAGGCCTGGGTGCTCTAATTTATATTTTAAAAGTCTTAGTATCTAACAAATTTCCTTTACAAAAGAAAATTTGAATCTAGACATATCTAATCAGAGCTCAGTTGGTAACATGTTGGTAATAGTGACAAGTTTATTTGCATTGTTGGATATGTGGTCACCCTGAAGCTTTGAAAAATGGACACAAAGCTCTAAGTGCTAGATACCATGTGAAATTTCAATATTTATTCTTCTGTTAAGTAGCTGGGATAAATTGTAGTATATTTTATTTAAACAAAACTTAGCTGGTCTACCAGGAGGCAGATATGGTAATATAAAAGAAATTACTAAGAGCCTTAAAATGACTGTAACAATTCAAGAAATATGACTACAGGCATAAAATACTAAAAGAATTACAAATGAACAGAGGATGCAATGGCAGTGGTTCCTATCTGAATTCAGATTTTCAGAAACCAGGTCAGCTGTATCTAGTGCTGTTTCCACAGGGTCCAGAGGGACTTTCTCTGGCTGGCTCTGTCATCGCTAGTTTCATAGATGAAAAACTGAGCCTTCAAGAACAGGCATTTTGTTCCTTGCTCACCTCCATGAGAGCTGATCAAATGCTGCTCAAACTGCTAGAGTAGAGAATTTATATGTGCGAGAATTCGTATACGCCTAGACAATACAGCGATCTATGCCTTGGGACAACTCTAACACATTGAAATTATAACAAAGGTTTAGGAAGTAACTTCTGTGGCCACAACACTCCACAAATTCAATGCTAAGACTATTAAATGACAACCCGATTTAACACGAAATGCAAAACATGTCATTCATATCCTATGCAGCTGGCGTCCTTTAGCCATATGCGAGAAAAAGCCGGCCATTATGTTCTCTTCTAGAAATGAGGCATTACAGTGATGCGGCCCTGAAACTGACTCCTGAAAAGCACAAGGGAGGCTACGTGTCTGGTTTAAAAGAAACAATTAAGCACAAAATGTATTAAAATGAATATTTTAATATGAGTGATTTGACTATGAGTAACACGGACACTAAACTGCAGGTCATCTCCAATTGGCAGCTAAAATCATTGTCACTAAAATTCAGACAATTGATCAAATTTATGGATGAATTACGGGTAACAATAGGATCCAAACAAGATGTAACTACATAAAATATTTATTATATTGTTGCAGAAATTAGACTAATACATAAGTATATATAAAATAATTACAAAGTTTAAAGTAGCAGTCATTTAGTGATAACCCATTTAGCATAGATTACAAGTTTCTTGGCTTTCAAAAGAGAATTACAGGGCCAGCCAGTAGTTCCACAGACTAAAACATCTGCTTAGGCAAGCTCAGGGACCAGGGTTCAGTCCCCGGGGTACATGCCAGCCCCACCCCAATGCATACTGATTGACACTGGGTGTGGTGGTGTGTGCACACCTGTAATCCCAGCACTTGGGAAGATGAAAACAGGAGGATCACTACATATCTGATCTGTGTAGTGAGACCCTGTACTAAATATATATATATATTTGGGCACACTGAGATCTGGTGTGGTGATGTATACCTATGATCCCAGCACAATGGAAGCTGAAGACAAGAGGATCACTGTGAGTTTCAGCTGCTTAGTGAGATCCTGTATCAAATACATTAACAAAAATTTTTAAAGATGATTAGTGCTAAAAAAGGAAAAACATTTTGTACATCTTCTGTATGCATAGTGTATAGAGAGCCTTAAAGAAAGAAAATTAGTCTTCATTTTCAATATCATAGGAATATAAATTTATGAACGTATTAAAATTTAACATGAAAACTCATGCAAAGAATTAATATTGAGCCTAAGATATTAACCAAAAAATTCAATAAAATGAGTAGCTTAAGAATTCCTCAGTTAAAATTCAGCTTAATAAGACCAAACATTATTAACTGATTGTCTTAGTTACTCTTCCCTCCTTGCTGAGACAAATACCCGACACCCAAAATGAAGGAAAAGTTTATTTAGCCAAAATGAAGGAAAGGTTTATTTAGCTCACAGTTACTGGAGGTTTCAGTCCATACTCAGGTGGCCCCAAGGCTGAGTGACACAGGGAAGAGAGCAGCAGTTCATGGCGGCGAACAACACAATTGCAGCACATGCAACAACAGGGAGAGAGTATGTCTGTCTCTCTTACATTCCATTCAGACTCTCTGACTCAGTCTATCTGCCTCATGCCACACCCATAGTCTCAGCAGTACTCAGACCCATAATCCAACCCTTGGATCACCCATCATCCCAGTGGATCATAAATTAACCTCAAGCTCTAGAAGTCCCCACCCCATAACTGCATGAGGCTTTGGAGGGACAACTAGACACAAACCATAACATTGCTACATCCACCAACTTAAAAAAGGAAATGTGATCCTGTTAGATAGCTTTAGTGCGCAGTTCCTGGAAGTAACAAGCTACAGTATTTGGTTACTTATCACAGAGCTATATGAAGTGACTTCAACAAGACGCAAGGAAAATACATTTATTTGATCGATGGATCCTACCAACCTTTCCTCTGAGCTCGCACCCTTCAGGCTGGCATGGCTCTGTCATGAGTCAGCTGGATGTTTCTGGTGATAAGGAGCCATCTTTAAATTCTTTATTACAGTGGCAAAAGAGTGATTCTTATTAATACAAGTACTTGCAAATATTTTCTTTGCTGAATGTTGGTAGCCTGTGTGTGTATGAGACCGGTGGCCACTAATATTGTTTATTTGAATGAAGCAGAAACCACCTTTCTAAAAAAAATAGAAGAATAGAATAGAGCAGAACAGAGCAGAACAGAGCAGAACAGAACAGAACAGAACAGAACAGAACAGAACAGAACAGAACAGAATAGAATAGAATAGAATAGAATAGAATAGAATAGAAGGTGCTGGGGAGATTCTTCTGTGGTCTAAGCACCTTCCTGGCAAGCACAGGGACCCAGGTTCCATCCCAGGTCCCACATGCCATTCTGACCCTGCACCGAGCCAGCCACCAAAACTGGGCATGGTGCTGTATGTCAATAATCCCAGAATTGGGGAGGCTGAGGCAGGAGGATCCCTATTAGTCTGAGCTGTGCAGTGAGACCCAGTACCAAATAAATAAATAAATAAATAAATAAATAAATAAATAAATAGTAGATCTTTAAAAATTAGTTCTGGTCTTAGACCTTGGCTGAATTTTCTCACTTTAACTTGTATCCAGACTTCCTTTCAAAATTATTTTCTTGTTTCTTAAAAGATAAATGGCCTAAAACATAATCCATCGTCTGTGTCCAAATATAAATTATCTTAATTTGTAAAATAATTAAAATACTTATACATTGACTAAGTTAACACACACACACACACACACACACACACACACACACATATATATATATATATATATATACATATATATATATATATATATACACATATATCTGCAAGAAAAAAGCGCCCTATGCCAATATTTATACTTATTTTTATAAGTGTTGTCTTTTGGCTCTAGTTTTAAATGGTATCCATGGCCAATTAAATCAGTTTTCATGACTTTCAGTTACAATTCCAGAATTCCAAGTCAAAAAAACATGCACTGAGGATATACCTTAGCATAGGTATCACCTATGATCACCCTTTAACATAAAAAGAAGAAACTGCCTTTAGGAGATAAGACAGCTTCTTATTTTTTTGCTTATGAAAGAGAGGAGGTTTTCCAATAGAAACTACCATTTTAGTATAGTGTCAAATGATTAATAATAATATTCTATCATGGCAAAGATCTTAAATATACTTTTACTAAGTTAAACTGGAATCTCTATGGGGTAGGGGAAAATCCACCGCATTTTTCTTACAGATCCATTTAGTAAATACTTTAGGTTCTATGGTGAAATGGATTTTGTTGCAACCAGTGACCTCAGAAGCATCAGTTACAGAAAACACACTGAAAAATGCTGCAGCAGTGTTATAATTATTTACAAAACTAAATGGATTTGGTCCATAAACTTTAGTCAGCCATGTTCTGAGTAAGCCATTAAAAATACTTTATGTGCAAATTTAAATGGATTCTCAGACCCATCGTTTTTAAAGTGTCAGACAGGCATGGTAGTGCATGCACATAGAGAGGTTACCGGGCATGGTGGCACATCTGTAATTCCAGCATTCTAGGAGCCAAAGGCAGAAGGTTCACAAGTTCCAGCCCAACCTGGCCAATTTAGTGACTTGGTGAGACTCTGTTTCAAAATGAAAATAAAGACTGGATATGCTAAGAGTATAGCTCAATATAAAGTCCTTGAGTTCATTCCTCAGAATAAATAATAAATGAATAAAATGATTAAGTGAGTGAGTGAGTGAATGAATGAATGAATGAATGAGCGCCATGTCAATGATGTCATCTCAAATATTCGATGTTCCACAGGGCCTCATGGTGCCCCTATCGTAAAATAAGACTTCCCTTTTTTGAAACAGACACTTGACAGTCTTCAAAACCCCTCAGAAATGTGAATCTTGCAATTAGATTACACGAAGGATGAGAAACACAGCTGTGCAGGATATAGCACACAAGGTAACCAGAGGTAATCAGGGGAGTGGCTGGGATTTTCCATGAGGACAATGGGTCATAAATTAGCTCTGCTCTCTTTTTCAGAGCTCACACTAAATATTCATCTTTTTTCTATAATGATGACATCCATTATATTATTGATCACAGTCCTGGGATCTATTTTATATTTTATATTTTTGACACTCAGTTTGTTGTTAAAATTTAAGTACTTCATAACATAAAAGGCCTTTAATGCTCCCTTATCCTAGTTTTTTTTTTTCTTATAACAATATAAAGTATCTCTTTCTGTACCTCTAAATGTGAACCACAGGCTACCAGATTTAGGAGAGCTTTCCCAGGATGATAAGACACAATTTTTATTTGAACTAAAAATAAGATCACACTGAATTGAAAACATTGAATCACAAAAAGAAGTTTTCCTCATTTCTGAGCGAGAAAAATATCTTGATGTTATATATGTATGTCATTTTAAATCACCCTCATTGCTTCTTAGAAAAATATTAGACAATTACCTACTATTTACATAAAGATTCTTTCTCTTTTTTTTTTTTTTTTTCCCAGAACCAAGGATTGAACACAGATCCTTGCACTTGCCAGGCAAGCACTTATTCTACTGAGCTATCTCCCCAACCCCTACACAAAGATTATTTCTGATTATCTATTAAATTAAAGTATGATATAAGGCTGATGAGATAGATCAATGGGCTAAAGCACCTGCTAAGGCAAGCTTAGACAAATGCAGGGACTGCGGTTCCATCCCCTGCACCACATGCTGCACCAGTCCCATCCCCAGGGTGGCCAAGCCGACCACAGAGTCTGGGCATAGGGGTGAATGTCTGTAATTCCAGGGTGGGAGAGGCTGCAAACAACAGGATCACGACGAGTCCAAGCTGTGGCAGGAGACTTTGTAACAGCCAAATGTATTAAAAATTATAGTATAGTAAGTATTGAGGACTAAATCCATGGGTATTTAGGAAAAGTCCTTGAAATTGTGTAATTGAATTCCCAACTTGCACACATTTGAGTTGCAAACTTTCCCAGGTAGGAATGGACCTATGAACATTCATAGGTGCCAACAAACCATGGAAGTCATCTATCTTGTGTGTATGATGTATAGCATATAAATCATTGTCTTAATTATTTTTTACTCATTGCTGGGACAAATACTGACACTCAAAATGAAGGAAGAAAAGGTTTATTTAGCTCAGTTACTGGAGGTTTCAGTCCATCCTCTGCTGGATTCAAGGCTGAGTCGAACAGAGCAGAGAGCATCCAGTTCATGGCAGCAGAAACACCCACAATGGTGACAGAGGCAATGGGACAGCCAAGGGAGCAGAGAGCAACAGCTTGAGTCTGTCTCTCTGTCTCTCTTTATATTACATTCAGGCTCTCCACCTCAGCCTCTGCTTTAGGCTACACCCATAATCCCAGAAGTACTTAGACCCATAATCCCATCAGTACTAAAACCCATAATCCCAGGGATCATGGATCAAATCTCAAACTCTAGAAGTCCCCACCCCATGACTCATGAGGCTTTGGGGGGACAACTAGACATAAACCATAACAATCATATATACCATATATGTGACAGATGAGAGCTACATACATAGATGATAAAGATTCACCATAAGTAATTATGCTAAAATTTATGAAGTTTTCATTGTCTTTGCTTGCTCCAAAATGAAAGCCCTTATTTTTATTATTCAAGAACCTCATACTAAAATAATGTTTGCTAAGTTAGTGAAGAATCTTATATACTAAATTTCTGGCTAGATAATAGAATACAGAAGCTAGTGAAGTGCAGATTTATGAATGAACTTAAGCTAGAGACCTTTTATAATAGTGATTCTTCAGAGACAAGCCATAAATATACCCAGATTAGAGTCCAAGTCCTCCACCTCTTTCTGCCTCTTATAATGCAAATGTCCCCTTACATTATTTAAGGACGGTTTGGTTCCTATTCAGAGCAAACTGGGCAAGGTTATTTGCTTAAATGTGTCCTGGACGTGTCAGAAGTAGTCAGATTTTGCCGTGTACTGTTTTTTATGACAGATCCAGGCCACAGACAAGAAGCTTGGCAACAATCTTATAAATTATAGTTGTGCTGAACCCTTCTGCAGCGGCATTTAACTTGGGCCAAATACACTTCCCTCCAAATACACTTTTGAAACTAAAGATGATACAGTTACTTGTTATAGGGATGGAAAAGCTACCCCTCCAACCATGAAGTCCCAAGTATCCAGTAATAGCCTTGGATTTTTCATGTTTTATTTTAATTTCTAACACACCTAAAGCTATCACTATTAATAGAAAATTATATTATGTAATACTTCTTTTTTGAAAAAAAAAGAAAGCTTCATAGCCTTTCTTCTATAGTCTAGGCACAGTTATTGTTTGACCACTCAATTCAGCAATGGGATAATGTCACTGTTTCATATTCATATTCATTTTATAATCTTTAGATTATAAAAATGTTCTGTGTCATTTATATTCTTTTTTGTAAGGGGGAGGAAAGAAAAGTCTACTGTGATGGGGCCGGGGAGATAGCTCCCTGGCACAAGTGCCTGCCTGGCAAGTGCAAGGGCATGAGTTTGAACCCTAGGCCCACCAAAAAAAAAAAAAAAAAAAAAAAAAAGAAAGGCCTATTAGGTAAAAAAAATGAGTCCATTTCTACACACTCACTAATTTAGACAAATTGTTCGGTGTTAAGTATTTAGACCAAACTAGAGATTGTTCTCAGATTTCTGGTTATAGTGACAAACATCTCACTACAAATACATATTTTTGTAATTTTGTATTTTTCACATTTTTAAACAAATGTTGTACTTTTTATATAAATAAATGTAGTTTCCAAGCTATAAAGTAGAACTTCAATGCAGGAGGCTAGGTTTTATAGCAAATAGTGTGATAAGAGAATTACTGTTCAACCAGTAGATTAAACTCCTAGATTTATATAAAAATGTGTGTCAACTTACATGGTCTTGCTTAAAAGTTTTTCACAATACAGTGTATCTGTGTAAAGTATAAAAAACAAGAAAAATCCTTAGTCATTTTATGTCTCTTAAATACCTATATTTTCTACCATTGTATAAGTAAGTAGTCCACACTTGTTACATATTTAACTTCCAAGAATTTTGTATTCCTTCTAAGAAATATATGCCTTAATGATATTTCTGCTGCCAGGAAAAAATGTTTTTCTCTTCGCCTATAGTTGCTGTCTGGTATCTCTAAGCAAATGAAATCGTCCAGTCGCAAAACTCCTTAGTATAAGAAGTTTCATCAAACTAAATAATCTTTGAAATCTGGTATTTAAACATAGCAGCTCACAGCCAGCCAGATGACTCAGCGGACTGAAGCACCTGCTTAGGCATAGCACAGAGACCAGGGTTCAATCCCTGGTCCCACATGCCATGCCGGCCCTGACCCCTGGGGTGCACTGAGCCAGTAACTGAGACTGGGCATCCTGGTGCATCCTGTAATCCCAGTGCTTGGGAGGCTGAAACAGGAGGATCACTACAAGTCTGATCTGTGTAGTGAGACCCTACAGACCCTGTACTAAATAATAAAAAAATTTAAAAATCAACATAGAAGCTCAGAGTGCATTGTGTGGACAAATATGAAATAATACAATCCTAATTTTTCTTGTATTGTTTGCCAGAATTTTTCATTGATTTTTTGAGAGGGGATAATAACTTTCATATAAATAGCATTTTTAGAGGAACAAGATTATCATGCAGAAGATATATTTAGAGAACAACTTAAATGGTGCAACAGTTTTCTAATGAAGCACGTCGAACAGAATACGTGATACCTTTATTCTGGGACATTTTATGTCAAAACAATCAGGTAGAGGTTTTTTTCTTTGTTTGTTTGTTTGTTTGTTTGTTTCTATTTCAATGCAAAACTGAAAAGAAAAACCTTTCCAAAGGAAAGCATTTTCATATTGGCTGCACTTTTTCCATTTTATCACAAAAAGACAATCATATGAAATTTTTAAATAAAAAGAAAATAAATCACGTGCACTTAAAGTCATGGTGATGATACTGAGAGCTTGCTATTAACAACTAAAAAGCTTAACAAAATATATGAACCAACTCTAAAAACACTGGATAAGATGCTTCTCAGAACTTATATTACCTGAGAAAAGAAAAAAAGGTGAGCAATATAATTACTCGGTTTTTCTTCTTTGAGTCACATTCTAGATCCCAAAGCAGGTGTTACTGTTTGTGTCTAGATATTTCCCAAAGCTTCATGCAGTCATGGGGCAGGTTTCTAGAGGCTGAGTAGTTCATGATCCAGTGCTAGGATTATGGATGTGAGTGCTGTTAGAGTTATGGGTGTGAGTGCTACATCCATCCTGGGGCGGAAGGAGAGAAGGGGGCCTGCTAGCTGCTACTGCTCTTCCTTTTTGCCCCTGCTGTTTTGCTGCCTTCCACCACCATGAACTGCTGCCCTCTGTCATGTGTCTCTCTGCCTTGGAGCAAACCGAATACGGACTGAAACCTTCACTAACTGTGAGCTAAGTAAACCTTTGCTAGGTTGAGATAGGAGGATCCCTGGAAATAGAGACCAGCCTGGGGGCTGCAAAAGAGAGCACGAGGCCAGCCCGAGCTGCATACAGAGACCCTGTCTCAAAATAAATAAATGAAGTCTTTCTTTCCTTAATTTGGCATGTTAAGTGTTTTGTCCCAGCAACAAGAGAAAAGTGATATAGCAGGAAACAAACAAACAAACAAAAAAAAAAAAAAATCAAGCAAAGAATGTGATCACTAAATACAGAGGATTAGCTTTGAAGAAGCCTAAGTCACCTGTTGTACATAGCACATTCACAGGGGAAATTAAGCAAGCAAAAAGTTCCAGAAGTTTGAAAAGGGATTGTCTTGAGCCTCCAGACAAACACTAACCAAGGGCTTGCCCAAGTCCCAGCAAAGCTCCCAGATGCACTGTGGATGGATGTGTAGATGGAATGAATCCTGAATCCCAGCACTCTCCAAGAATGGAGAGATGCTCAAATTCCTAACAGGCAGAGTGGGGAGACTTTGCTGAGTACTGAAGCATTACTAGACACTCTGTAACAGCACCTAGTGCAGGTGAAATGGTCTTGGGAATCGCATGTTCCCAGATGAGTTCCAACAACGATGAAAACCCTCTAAGTCTGAAAAGGAAACTGATGCAATTCAGAGATTTAAGGCTTAATGTTTACAATCTCCAGCATACCATACTGCCTTACTAGACTATAAAATCAGGAAAACACGATTACCAGGAGAACAACAAAGCACAACAGAAAGAGACTCCAAACTGACAGGCTGAAATAAGAAAATAGCTTTTAAATATATATAAAAAAATACAACTATTTAAAAGGAGAATGTGAATATGATGAAAAGAAAATTATTTTTTAGAATAAATGCAAATTCTAAGAGATGAACAGTGCAAAACAACATAAAAGTTTTACTGGATGGTTTTAATATTAGATTAGACAATACAGGTGAAGGAGTATCCAAACTTAAGCACAGAGAAAAAAATTTTTGAAAATGAACAGAACTTCTGTGACATTTAGGACATGTCAAATACTATAAAATACATAGTATTTGAGAGGACCCAGGAAAAAACTGTTGGAAGAAATGATCGATGAAATTTCTACATTTAGAGAACAGACAATAGAATTCTATCCTGTTCTTTTCAGAAACAATGAAAGCAAAAAAAAAAAAAAAAAAAAATGGAATTTTTAGAACTGCTGCTAGAAAAAAAATCTGTAAAAATAAAATTAAACAGGAAGCCAAAGCATTCTTAAGGAATAAAAGTGAAGTTTAAATATCTTAAAAAGAAACACAACCCGAGAGAATTTGTGCCTGGCAGACCTTCACTGTAAGACTTGTAGGGGAAATTTCCTGGTGCAGAGAAAGTAATTACACATAGAAAATCAGTTCTACAGAAAGAAATTGTGTCAAAAATAGAAAGTCAAGGGGCTGGGGAGATAGCTCTAAGGCACAAGTGCCTGCCTGGCAAGTGCAACGTCATGAGTTTGAACCCTAGTCCCGCCAAAAAAAAAAAAAAAAAAAAAAAAAAAAAAAAAAAAAAAAAAAAAAAAAAAAAAAAAAAAAAATCAATAAAAATATAAAGTCAAAACATTTCCTATTTTATACATTCAGTCCAGAAGTTCACTCTTGAATGGAGATTGTAAATAGTTTAAAATAATTAAGTTCACAGTATCAGAAGTGAATATGACTTCAAGATTCATCAGTGATATTTAAATTGGTTTAAAAAAAGACAGGAAAAATTAAGCTATGAATTTACAAAATCTTAAAACTAAACTCAAGACTCTTGGTGGTATGAGATCAAACATTCTGAAGCTCTTCTTGACCCCCCCCCACCTATCACCAAGCACCCGGACACCCTGATGCCTGCTCCCTGCTCCTTAATGCTACACTTGCACAGCAGTCCTGGAGGCTGCCTCTCCTCGAGTGAAATTTTCATGAACTCACAGTCCTTTAATCTTTTTTTTTTCTTTTTAGCCTACATGTAGTCATTACTGAAGGTCTTTTTCAAAAATTATTTCCAACTTGAAAGCTTTCTTAATTTCCACAAAACTAAGCATCCTTTGCTTTGAACACGCAAGCCATATGGCAAGAAACCCCCAAGCATGATCAGTGTTCATTTTCACATATGTTGTCTACTGAATCGATATCATGAGTTAATGCTTTGGTTACACAATTTGTCAAACTGTTTCAAAGAGCACAACAAAGAGGTGTTACTGACATCCACGTTTTTGTCACCTGAAATCACAGACCAATAACAACCAGCTTCCGAAAATGCATTAACATTTTTACCAATCTATAATATTAAGTTAGTCAATCCATTTTTTAAAATAATATTTATTAAGGACTTTTCTTCAGTATACATTCCACAATGGTTCATAACAACAATAATTAAAATTTAAAATAATGATGATCTCCAATGATAGGAAGCAATTACTGTGGTAATAATCTGTGGAAGATAACTTTAAGCTGCTACTAGCAAAGGCAAAATTATAGACTGAATAATGGCAGTAATCAATCAGTTTGTCTATTAAAAATGTATATGTGCAAGAAAACTCATTAATTAATATTCAGTTGCAAACCAATTTAAACAACAAGTATACTACTTAAATAATCTCAATACTTTCAAAATAATTAAGGAAAGTACTCCTGAAAACCACAGAAGACCCAGTTGACAATTAAGGGAAAATAGCTCGTTCAGGTGAGTCGACCAGGGAGAGATGCAAGATTAATAAACATAATACTGATAACGGAGTTGTAGCTCCTCCTAAGTACTAGATCACTGACTCATTTCCTCTACGTCCACACCTGTAGAAATTGGCACACTGTCGGTGCCAAATAATTATTTGTTGAAAACATTTCTGGGGCTGAGGAGATAGTTTGGTTGCCTAAGTGGCTGCCTGGCAAGCACAAGTCCTGAGTTCAATCCCTGGTACCATGAAGAGGAAAAAACAAATTCTGAATTTTTTTTTTTCCTATGGGAGGACTCATATTTACTCCTTTTCAATACAAGAGTGTTTTTTTCCAATAAAAGGACAAAAAAATTATTAAGTTGCCAATGAAGTCCTTCGAAGCTTCTCTCTGTCTCTGTCTGTCTGTCTCTCTCTGTCTCTCTGTCTGTCTCTCTCTCTATCTCTGTCTGTCTGTCTGTGTCTCTGTCTCTGTCTGTCTGTCTCTCTATCTCTGTCTGTCTGTCTCTCTCTCTGTCTCTCTCTCTGTCTCTATCTATCTGTCTCTCTCTATCTCTGTCTCTATCTATCTGTCTCTCTCTATCTGTCTGTCTGTCTCTCTCTGTCTCTCTCTCTGTCTCTTTGTCTCTCTGTCTCTCTCTCTGTGCCAATGAAGTCCTTGGAAGCTTCTCTCTGTCTCTCTCTCTGTCTGTCTGTCTCTCTGTCTTTCTCTGTCTACCTCTCTCTCTATCTCTGTCTGTCTGTCTCTCTCTGTCTCTCTCTGTCTGCCTGTCTGTCTCTCCCTCTCTCTCTCTCTCTGTCTGTCTGTCTCTCTGTCTTTCTCTGTCTGTCTGTCTCTCTCTCTATCTCTGTCTGTCTGTCTCTCTCTGCCTCTCTCTGTCTGTCTCTCTATCTCTGTCTGTCTGTCTCTCTCTGTCTCTCTCTGTCTCTCTCTGTCTATCTGTCTGTCTCTCTCTCTCTCGCTCTCTCTCTCACTCTCTCTCGCTCTCTCTCTCTCTCTCTCTCTCTCTCTCTCTCTCTCTCTCTCTCTCTC